>CM043113.1:0-110027 GCA_023701765.1 Hylyphantes graminicola
CACTTGTGACACAAAATTATTCAAGTTTTGTTGTTTATATTAGCTCCTTTGCAATCACTTGGAACAGCTTCCGACTATTATGAGACGAAATTTGCCCGGTTCAAATCGAACACCATTTCGCGACTGACTGGCGCACAATTCGGATTGACATCATCAAGGAGAAGCAATCGCTAATTTTACTTTTGTGCGCTTACTTTTCTTTTGTAAAAAGTACTTGAATAAACCTATACATTTCGAGATGACTAAAAATACACTAAAGTGCTAAAACTAATAACTAAAAACTCTTTTTGACAATAAATTAAAAAAATATTTTGTCAGTCAAAACGTTTAGCAAGGCTCATTGGATTTATTTTAGCACAAATATTTAAGCAATTCATGATATTTACAGAAGAATACAAATTATAATCACCAATGATTTATTCATTTTAAAACTTTCAATAAATTCACATTTAAAGTATTGCGTTATTTAGTTATTAAAAGTAAACAGTCAAATAAGATCAAATACTAAATATCAAAAATATTTTGTAATATGTATTTATTTTAATACATATAATATTTTATTATTTTCATAAATATAAATTATAATCATACAAGTAAGTGTCTTAGAATTTCAAGTTTTCTTAAAAATTTCTTAGCCTCGATTGTGTAAAGAAAATAGGGTAGAAATAAAATATTCACGGCGAGCAAATTTTCGTTGAAATCTATACGAAATAAATCAGCTATCACTTCCGATGTTATTCTACGAAAATGGGCACTAAATTTTGTTACGTAAAATTGGCTTTGCGTCCTACTTTTTTAAAATAAGTAATCTTGTACTGTGCTCGAATTAAGGGGTCACAGGAGTCTTAAAAATGTGCAAAGAAGGTACTACAAAACATAGTTTGATCTTTCATGTCATTTTTGAACTACTCAATGTATAAGTATAATTTTTTTATATGTAATTCTACAAGATTTATTTATTATAAAACAAGTTTTAAAATGTATGAAACTTTAGTCAAAACTAAAATAAATGATATGAAACATGAAGCTATTTGAACTCATTGTGATTAGGCTTGCGCGGCAAATTGTGAGGTCAAAATTGCAAAAATAACCAAGAAAATGACTTTATATTGTACAAATATGTGCAAACAAAGACTTATACCTAAATTCTCAGCTCAATTTTAATTAGAAATTATTTTTAAAAAAATTTAAAATCAAAATTTTTAAATTTTTATTAATTTTTTTTAGAAAAAAGTTCTTAAAATAATTTCTAATTCAAATTGAGCTGAGAATTTAGGTATAAGTCTTTGTTTGTACATATTTGTACAATATAAAGTCATTTTCTTGGTCATTTTTTCAATTTTGACCTCACAATTTGCCGCGCAAGCCTAATCACAATGTGTTCAAATAGCTTCATGTTTCATATCATTTATTTTAGTTTTGGCTAAAGTTTCATAAATTTTAAAACTAGTTTTGTAATAAATAAATCTTGAAGAATTACATATAAAAAAATTATACTCATTTATTGAGTAGTTCAAAAATGACATGAAAGATCAAACTATGTTTTGTAGTACCTTCTTTGCACATTTTTAAGACTCCTGTGACCCCTTAAAGAAAACTTATTAGAAACAAGCAATGCGTAATAAAAAAAAAAGTTGTAAAGCGTTCAAATGTGTATCCCCCTTAAGAAGTGATCAATCTGGACCAAAAAAATAAGTCCTTGTGACCTTTTTTAGACATTCTATTTTTACTCACAGAAAGAAAGCAGCATTTACGACGAAAATAATTCATTTAGAAGTCACATTGGTAGTATTCGACTCAAAAATAACATCTTCCTGAGATCTTCCTTGATTGGAGGTATTTGTAATACTCTCAATGTCATGCAGCACTTTCTTGTCCTGCATGAAAGTCGTCATTTCGGTAACTAAATAGTGATATTTACTCATAGAGTACTTTCTTCTACTTACTACAAAAAAAAAATTGACAATTCTAATAAGTTTTTTTTAGAAGTATATATTAATATTATATAATCATAATTTTACAACAATAAACTACTATTAACGAAAATGTTACTTAAACAAAGGACCTAGAGTTTTAAGAATACCTATGTTTTTCCCGGTCGTACAATTCTTTCTCAATTGAGAAAATTTAATATTTATATGTATATGAGAAACATTTCAAAACATTCGAAAAGCTTGATGCTTTTATTTCTAATTAGGCATTACATAATTTTAAACTTTCTTCAACTTATTAAATAAACTTGACTCTTCTAGCAATATTTCAACTTAAGCATAAAATACTTTTTAAAAAATCCTGAAGTGGAATTAGATTTTCGAAATGCATCATTTTACGTATGGAATTTTTCTATGCATGAAACAATGTTTTGAATTTTAAAAGGAGATCAAATAGTTACTTTCATAAAATATTTTTATAGATTAATAAATGTCTTTGACTGATGAGTGTGTTTTTCTTGTCCACGAACAGAGGGCTGTGATTCACCCGATAATGAGGGTCAATGATGGTGCACTAAAGTCCGTTTCAAAGTTGAAACAAAAAATATTTTGACCCGCACAATTTCACTGAAAAAGGTTTGATTGACAAAAGTTGTTTTAGTAAAATCACAAAGACGCAAATAATTTAAAACATCATAGTGAAAACTGCAACAACAACAAAAAAAATCCTTCCCAAAAATATAGAAACAATAAAATTTAATGCAATGTTCCAATTTTGCATTTTTATTTCTTGAATTGTATTCGTACCAAAAAACATATATAGCCATTGTAACTCTTCTATGGTGAAATAGTAACCCTTTCAGTCCCAGTGATGCCATTTGGCATCATCATGTTTCTGATCATAACTTTTAAAAAAAATAATAATAGGGCAGACATCTATTGGGATTAATAAAAAAAATGCTAATAGAAAAAAGCTGGAAGAATCGAATGATGGGCTTTTTGATATCATAAATGGCTATAGACGATCAGAATTTTTACTAAAATGATGCCAAATTTCCATTGGGACTGAAAGGGTTAAGTTGTAATCTCATGAGTTAAGAATTTCTCAAAAATTAAGGATTATTACCAGAAATAAGTTCTTAACACGTTGGATGCCACTGACTCGCTAGCGAGTCGCATGGTTCCGATTCACCGATAACAGCACATTCTGATAAAATTCACAGTTAGTACCATTTCGCCAACCGTTCTTTTAAGTTCGTTCGTTTTTAAACTTTATAAGCATGATGGTTTAGTGGTTACAAAAACAACTCGATTTAGCTCTTTCATCTACCCTTTTGTGTGATATTTAATTGACACCTAGCAACAGCTATATTTGAATTATGTTGAAACCGCCAGCAAATTTAAGGTTACTTGGTGATCAATTTGAGGATATAGAAAGTAGAATATTACACTTGCAACCGATGCTGCTGTGCTTGGAATAATTGATGATTGGAAAGAGTGCATTCTATTTCAAATTACGAGGGAATTAAATCTTTCGTCTCAAAAAGAAATATGAATAATGAAATTTTAATGACGATTTCATAGTCTAAGAGTTATTCACTGAATCAAATCTGGTAATTGGCTTTCAATTTTATAATTTGTGACAGATGGGAAAAGACCAGGAACACTTCCTCGGATTTTTACGACTAGCTGTCGTGCAGCTTTAGCTAGCGACGTCAATTCAACCTAATCTTGCAATTATACGACCTCGAGCACTTGTTCAGAAATGAAGAATTGCTAGTTCATTTCCATTGTAACGAACATGTTTGAAAAAACAGAATGTTCTTCTACTTCATCAGCCTCTATCGATGATATAGTGGCAGCGATTGTGTTAACTTGTAGAGGCACCAAAGTTTTATCCTAAAATCACCAGAGCTCATTGATTTCAAAATCTGTTTTCAATTTTTTTTTTGGAATTGAGAATTGAATTTTTAGAATTGAGCAGGACATTGTGAGAGATCTTTTTTTTTTACTCATAGATGGTCGGTTAACAGAGTTCCGGATAAAAGATAATAATCGAGGTTCAACTGAAGAAGAAAACACAAATTAGCTTTAGAGGAACACAAAGGATATTAAAGACTAGCTGTTATACCCGACGTTGCACGGGTAGAGGTGAAAAAATAATTTAATAATCAATTTAACTATTTTTTTCTTTTATTTGAGTTACATAAGATATGAAGATTACCCAGTAATTTTTTCCATTTAATTACCCATCTTGGATATAGTAATGATTAATATTAACTTCAAAAATACCTTTGATAAGAAGCTCAAATTAAAAAGAATACATATTTAAGTAAAAAAATAATCAGTAAGAATTAAAAATAAGCTACTCCAGCAAACAACAAACTATTTGCATTTTTTATATAGGTCAGTTCAATTCATGTATCCCTTAATCCGTTATAGAATAATAAGCTTATGTTGCTGTTTCCGTTCGTTATGAAGTACATAATCCTGCTACTTATATTACCTTAAAAATTCAAAATTTTAAAAACGCTATAAAATTATCCGATAAAGTCGTCTAAATTTAATAAAAATTTTAAATACATAAAAATCTTTTTTTTTTTAGCTCATTTGGCTCTTTTTTGCGACTTTGGCGAGGAAAAGATATAGCTATCAACACACCCATTCAGCTCTCGTGCGATGACTTTCGCACAACCAGCTAATAAAAAAATTGCTCATTTCGCACGTTTTTTGTAATAACTTGGCGAGTTTGGCAAAGTATTTGGCGAAAAAAGGAAGATATAAGAAAACTAATATGCAGCTCTATTGCGATGGCTCTCAAGAGACAACATATTTCAGTATTATCTTAAAAATGCATTAAACAAATCATAATTCAAATTAAATATACGCAATAAATACTAGAAAGGAGACTGGTTGGATTAAGTCACTTGAAACGTATAAATTATTTTTGAAATTATGAATTTAGCAACAACACAAAATAAACATTTTTAATTTCAATTATTTTCGTTAAAAGTTTTATTTAATTTCTTCTGTTGAATGGCATCACGAAAGGGAAAAAATAATCAGGTTTGAGCGAAAGTGGTGTATTTTTTCCCTTAAAAAAAACGATAGAAGGAATAGTCCGATTCGAAAAATTCTTAGCCTCTGTTTGTTCCGGAGGTGAGATGAATTTTTGTGCCAAATTTCATGACGATCTGTTGCGTGGTTCTTAAGTTTTTGCGTCCTATACAAACAGACAGACAAACAGAAGTCGCCTTTTATGTATATAGATAACCCTAAGGATTTTTTCGCCTATTGCTATAGTTTTTAATAGAGTCACTCCATAGGACCCTTTTGAGATAGTCAAGGCAATATGATGACATTAAAATGACACTCATTGACAATGATCACCCAATGACAAAAGCAAAATGACATGTTTTGGGCGAATTAACTGAAGGACAGGAGTGCATAGTGTACGATTTTTCTAAAACGCCTGTTAAAAACAATGAAGCCTAAGCACAGCACTATTAGAATATTAAATTCTAGTTGAATGCGTAGAAGATTGGGATGTAGTTCTTCATTTAGTTCTGCACACAGGAAACCGGCATCTCCACTGCACTAGAAAGGGTCCAAAACTGATCCAGGTACTTTCACATAGACCAGCAATCTGTTTCAGGTAACATTTTTGAAAGCGATGCTGAAAATGTGCATGATGACATTTTTGATAGTCATGGAACTATGATGACCTTTTTGAAATCGGATCATTTGGTTTAAGACAATCCACATGGTCTTAGGAAGTGTGGTTTAAACTTTGGAATAAGTGATCTTTGACAATGATATGATACTGTTACAGAAGATATATCGATTAAGGCACCGTGGATTGAGTTATTGACATTGAATTCTCAAAAAAGACGTCGGATCCACATGAAGCTTCTGTTATTCAAGATGAAAAGATTTGAGCTACAGTGTGGGGTACGTCGTTCAGTGTTAGCAAATTCAAGACCTTGCATTTGGCTAAGAAGAATGCTAAACCTTTTAATGATTTACACAGAGAAAATATCCCTGATAGTGTAGGAAAGTAGGGCAGGCTTCTTTACACAGAAGACAAGTCAGGAGTTTCACAAAAGACAGAAAAACGGTTTTTAGACATTCCAAAAGAAGTGGTGCTCTGGGATGTCCATTGTTAACAAATAAATGCGAACGATATTAAGTAGTGATGAAATACTATTTGTGGAGCGATATTTTGTCCCAGAATAGTGAGATGGAGATTGATTGGTAAAGATTTAAAAAAGAGTAAGAGGTGGGATGAAGCAAGTAAAAAGCCATACATGCTGAGTTACATTCGAAAAAGAATTACCTAAATAACCCTTTAAGGGAAAAGCCAAATTTGGTTGAAGCTGAAATTTATTTTCACCGCATGGATTTCAATTAAAATTTTGAACTGAAAACAGGATTTCTTAATTTTTTGAAAAATTATATTTATGTAGTTGATGGTTATAAATGGCTCCTTCATGCCTTAAATATTATAATGAAAAAAATTATTAAATTTATATACCTTTGTGTATATTTAAAAAATATATGTGTATTGCTGGAACACTTGGATGCTGCACCACCCAATTCTGAGAATAATCAGGAGTTTACTTTATTTTGATAATTTTAGGTCTTACTACCAAATTTTTGGGTTGGGTCACGTATCCCTAATGGGTGGGTCATATACATGACCCAAAACTAAAGTTTTAAATAATGGATATTTTACTAAATTAATTACAGATAATACTTTTAAAAAAATACTAATATATATTGTGCAATACTTATTAAAGTATAAATTAACTGCATTCGCAATCCATAAATAGCGTTTTTTCTTTTAAGTTACAAGCCAAAAAACTTCAAGCTGGGTCATGTGTCCCCCCCCCCCCCATTGTATCGAGTGAAGGAGACGGAATTTAGAAGTCTTTCTGTTGGGGAACAGTGGAGTTGGCCTGCCCAAAACCCTGAGAAAAAGTTCAGAAGATTAATTCCATATGTGGAAACCAGTTTGCTGTGGCAAAGGGCACAACGGAAGTTAGGAAGTTGTAAATTGTATTCCATAAAAAAAATATTGGTTACTTCAAAGAGGCCCATTTTAGTTATTGACGTTTGAGAAACTCAATTTTCCACAAAACCCACAATGCAATAGTAAAAAAGCAAGATTTACTGAACAGTCCCCCTTGGTGAACTTTCCAAAATCGCGCCAAAAGTCCATATTTCGGTGATTTTTTCCTGTAAAACAACGATTCACAGAAAAGATCGAATGGTTATATGTAATAGAATTCGAATCATCAGTCGAAGTCAGACAGATTGCCAGAAAAAATTATTTAACGGCAAATCCGAAAAAATCGCGACAAGTGGGACCTTAGCAAATCTGATCCTAAAAAAAAGTACTAAATTTTTTTGTTTTATAAAGAGTCATTGAATGCTTTATAAAAGTCTTAGAATTAAAAAATACGGTTTAATATTGTAGTTAAGTACTTGAAAAAAAATAAAGATCTAATTCTGTAACAGGAAGAGATCGTATCTTTCCGATTGCTACAAATTAAATAAACAATTGAATATCTCACCAGCGTATGTATTCCAATGATGGCGATGCATTTCGTTTAACTATACCAGGCAGCAAACTAATTTTTGTTAAGAAATAAACACTAAACCAAAAAACAGACGAAGAATGTGACAAACTCGATGATTTGAATACCTTTGTTTATATTTTGTTGCTGCCAGGTTATATTTTCAAATTGATAACATATTTATAATCTTACTGGTCTACAGCTTACAGTGAATAATGGGAAATTTTTTGACGGAAAACAAGAATTGGGAGAACTGACTATTTGAACACCAAAAAAACGTATATAACACACATCCTAAATAATCAAATTTCAAGAAATCAGAAACCACGTTTTATTTTACCGAGAAAATACTGAAATATCTAATTGATTTAGAAAGTAGCAGATCTGCGGGGGAAAGGTGAAGCCACTTGTGGATCAGTACAGTATCCCATAGGGCAGTTCGCAAGTCCTAGCACTTGGCATGCCATACGCCACCAGATGGCACCATGAGATAATTCGACTAAAATTTCTTTTTAATATTAACTAATTAAAACTTTTTACCAGTTTTGCTAGCATAAGTTTATAGCTGGATATGTATTGATAATTTCTAGCAGGATATGAGATATTTATAAAAGAAGCCAATTTATTTAGGCTCTCTTACCTTTCCCCCTAGGGGCAGATCTGTTACTTACTAAATCTATGAAATATCCCACCATACCTTTAGAATATTTTTCTGTCGGTTAGCGCCATCTACTGGTAATCAGATGTTGTTCAAGTGATAGGACTGAGAATTAAACTTAGCGCGGGGCTACACAAATAATTTTTTGAAACAAGAAAAATAATCATTACTTATTAAATACTTAAAAAATGTTTTTGAAAAAAAAAATTCAACTATAATTTGCGTAAGCATGTCTGTTTTAGAAAAATAAAATTATGTTTACAAGATTATTTTGTTCATTGGCTGTTATCTATTAATTTTTTTTAAAAGGTATACTTTTATTTGTAAGTAATTTTTTTCGGGTCAGTCGTGTATTAATCTATGTATAAAAGACTAATTTTGTGAAAAGAATAACTCGAACTGTTCGTTAAAAAAAAGTGTTTTAAATTTTACATTTATTTAATACTAGCTATTATACCCGACGTTTCACGGGTAGAGGTGAAAAAATAGTTTAATAGTCAATATAACTATTTTTTTCTTTCATTTGAGTTACATAACATATGAAGATTACCCAGCATTTTTTTCCATTTAATTACCCACTTGGATATAGTAATGATTAATATTAATTTCTCTCAAAAATACCTTTGATAAGAAGCTCAAATTAAAAAGAATACATATTTAAGTAAAAAAAATAATCAGTAAGAATTAAAAATAAGCTACTCCAGCAAACGATTTTTTATATAAGTCAGCTCAATTCGTATATCCCTCAATCCGTTGTAGAATAATTAGCTTATGTTGCTGTTACGTTCGTTATATATGAAGTACAAAATCCTGCTACTTATATTACCTAAAAAATACAAAATTTTAAAAACGCTATAAAATTCACCGATAAAGTCGTCGTAATTTAATAAAAATTTTAAATTCTTTAAAATCATAATTTTTTAAAACTCATTTGGCTCTTTTTTGCGAATTTGGCGAGGGAAAGATATGGCTACCAACACACCCATTCAGCTCTCGCGCGATAACCTTTGCACAACCAGCTAATAAAAAAATTTGCTCATTTGGTACGTTTTTTGTAATAACTTGGCAAGTTTGGCAAATTATTTGGCGAAAAAAGTATATCTTAAGTATATCTCAATATTATTTTAAAAATGCATTTAAAAAATTCATAATTCAAATTAAATAAACACAATAAATCATAGAAAGTAGACTGGTTGGATTGCGTCACTTGAAACGTATAAATTATTTTGGAAATTATGAATTTAGCAACAGAATAAAACATTTTCAATTTCAATTATTTTCGTTAAAAGTTTTATTTACTTTTTCTACTGAATGGCATCACGAAAGAGGAAACAATGATCGGAATTGAGCGAAACTGGTGTATTTTTTTCCCTTAAAACGTTCGAAAACGATAAAAGGAATGGTCTAATTCGAAAAATTCTTAGCCTATGTCTGTTCCGGAGATGAGATGATTTTTGTGCCAAATTTCGTGACATGTTGCGTGGTTCTTTAGATTTCGCGTCCGATACAAACAAACAAAAAGAAGTCGCCTTTTATGTATATAGATTTTTAGCTTTAAAAAAATAGAAGCACATGTCTACAAAATTACTTTTTATTATACTTTGGACACACTAGTGAGGAGACAGCTATTAAGAACTTTTTTCTAAAAAAAATTAATAAAAATTTTGATTAAAAATTTTTTTTAAATAATTTCTAATTAAAATTCAGCTGAGAATTTGGGTATAAGTCTTTGTTTGTACATATCTTATACTATAATACGAGGAATTGGTGCCAAGTCGAAAATCGGCCCAGAATTAATAAACTCCGGTAAACTTGGGGGTCTGGGGTTTTTGGCCACGACGAATCGATTGGCACAGGTTTTGAAGCGCTACGGTCAAGCAGTTCGGAATTACAGATAGGATATTTTCAAACTTCATTAGTTCGCCATAATGGCTACTTTCCTGATGCCACCTGCTAAAGCTATAAGCCTCGCTATAAATGTTTAGTTAAGATTTTAATTTTTCAAATTTAAATAAATTCAACCTTGCTTTAAACTTTATTGAGTTTTACAGAAATGGTAACATGAATATTTTTTTAGTTCCAATCAGCAGACGATTTTAGTTATATTCTGTTCATTGGCGATTTTTGGCGATCTTGAAAATTTAACGTATGGTTGCTATACCTATCGAGTTGAATGAAGTATGAAATGGAATGTTTACCACATTTCGACTTTTTCGTTGCTTTTCAACGAAACGCCAATTTTCAATTACATTTCATTTCCTATGACTTTTAAAACTTTACCTTTGTATAGAATAGTTCCCTTTCCAAACTTTGTTTACAATGGTGCACTTTAATGTGACCAGACGTCCCGCTTTTTGTGTTACTGTCCCGCGGGCCGAATGTCCCGCCAAAACGCCCGCTTTTTTGTAAAAGTCCCGCAATGTCCCGAAAAACGAGGAAATTGTAAATAAAATAGACTTTTTTTTTATGAATAATCGTTGTAAAACGCTATGACGTCTTTAGAAATTGTTAAATGAAGTTAAAGTCATCAACAAATTGGTGGAGTATGGTTTCTGTTTGCCTGGAACCACTGCTGCTGTTGAAGGCGCCTTCCCTATCTTTCTTATACCAAGTGCGTAATTGTGTGAAAGGGACTATTATGTGCATAAAGAAAATACTTACAAAATACACCGTGGGGGGGGGGGGGGGGGGGGGCACATTAACTTTAACTGGTTATCTTTTCACCAATGGTTTAACAAATTTTCTTATGGTATGTATTGTTTTGATAAATCACAATTGAAAATTTAAATCTTCGAGTTAGCTTCGATACCTGTTTTCTCCGAGCAGAACTCGGTCACCCGCTGGTTTGTACAGTCCTGCACAAAAGTTTAGGCACAGACGCAATTCATGAAAAAATCGTCAATGTTACTATTTTCAGTGGTTTCTTTTTTAAATATTTATTCTTTAGGCAGCATGAAAAATAATAGGTTGAAAATTTTTGCCAAAAAATAAAATAAATTTGACTTCCATCAACAAATTAAAAATATCATTACTTTCCTTGCCACAAAAGTATAGGCACAAGTTTCAGTTTTATGCAAATTCTTTACATGAAGTGATTGCGTCATCAAAGTTGAGGGGTTTTAAGTTGCTTTAAAAGGTTGAAGGTAATTTTCGATGCTTAGAACCATTCTGAAGTCAATAGAATTTTTCGTAGGAAGAGATTTTAAGGATATGGAGATTAAAATTCAGAGCTAAATCTGTTTCTGATATTTCTACTGAATTAAAGCGTTCGAAACGAATTATTTATAGAATGTTAGCACGTTGCGATCAATATCTACCAAAATCTCGGTCTGGTAGACCTCGAATCACCAGCAAACGAGAGGACTAACAAATAAGAAAATTGGCTTCAGACAAACATTGATCTTCAAATCTAATTAAAATCCCAATTGTGGCTAACTTTTCACGTAAATCTATCATTAGGTGAATCAATGAATCTTTATACTTGATAAAATCCAATCTGAAGCATAAACCTAGCTTGCTATCTCATCATTAAGATGCAAGACTGCAATGGACTATACAACACATGTGTTACAGCTATCCATTGCAGTCTTGCATCTTTATGATGAGATAGCAAGCTATGTTTGCGCTTCAGCTTAGATTTTAACAAGTATCCAGATTCATTGATTCACCTAATGATAGGTTTACGTGAAAAGTTAGCCACAATTGGGATTTTAATTTGATTTGAAGAGCAATGTTTGTCTGAAGCCAATTTTCTTATTTGTTTCTCCTCTCGTTTTATGGTGATTCGAGGTCTTAAAGACCAAAATTTTGGTAGATATTGATCGCAACGTGCTAACACTCGATAAATACCTCGCTTCCAAACGCTTTAGTTCAGTAGAAATATCAGAAACAGATTTAGCTCTGAATTTTGATCTCCATATCCTTAAAATCTCTTCCTACGAAAATTCTATTGACTTCAGAATGGTTCTAACCATTGAAAATTACCTTCAACCTTTTAAAGCAACTTAAAACCCCTCCCCTTTGATGACGCAATCACTTCATGTAAAGAATTTGCATAAAACTGAAACTTGTGCCTATACTTTTGTGGCAAGGAAAGTAATGATATTTTTAATTTGTTGATGGAAGTCAAATTTATTTTATTTTTTGGCAAAAATTTTCACCCTATTATTTTTCATGCTGCCTAAAGAATATATATTTAAAAAAGAAACCACTGAAAATAGTAACATTGACGATTTTTTCATGAATTTCGTCTGTGCCTAAACTTTTGTGCAGGACTGTACAATATAAAGTCATTTTCTTGGTCATTTTTTTAATTTTGACCTCAAAATTTGCCGCGCAAGCCTTATCCCAATGTGTTCAAATAGCTTTATGCTTAATATCATTTATTTTAGTTTTGGCTAAATTTTCATTTTGTTTTATATTAAATAAATCTTGTAGAATTACATATAAAAAAAACTATACTTAAATATTGAGTAGTTAAAAAAATTACATGAAAGATCAAATTATGCTTTTTAGTACCTTCTTTGCACATTGTTAAGACTCCTATGACCCCTTAACATCTACTGTTCGGACTTTCCTGTTACATAATATCGGCCTACATAATGTAATGCTGAGTTATGTAACAAGAAAGTCTGAACAGCCGGTGTTAAATAAACACGTTTTTCGGCTCTCCCTAGTCCCTCGTAGCTCCAATACGACGATAATTCAAACCTATCTTATAATTTCGGTTGGGTTTTCGACCGAGTTTTGGCGCGATTTTGGAAAGTTCGCCGTCGCACTAGAGCTACACGAAGGCTTTTGGAGACGGGCGTCATAATTTTAGAACCACAGTCAAGTGACGAGCCGATACAGGCACCCAACGCAACCGTTACGGGTGACATCGTATGCAGCGTTAAGACTTAACGTGTGTTAACGTTGAGACGAAACATATTTAACGTGTACTCCCTCCACACAGGAAAGTCCTGCAATTTTTGGGTGCATTTATTTTGGCGATGCCCTAACCTGGGACCTTACGCATGCAAGGCGAACGCCTTAATCGACTGGGCTCCCCAGCCCCAAATAAACAGAGCAGCTGTAAATGGTGGATTGGAAGAACACCAGCTGGAAATTCGCGACGAAACCGACAAATATTGTGGGATTTCCAGTTCACGTTTCAATTATTAATTAGATGTAATCGACATTTTTCAATAAGAATGAAGACAATGCTGTGATGCATGGATGATATTAAGATTTTACTGTTTGCCGAATCACAAATAGAGTGAACTGTGTATGGCAGTAGAATATAATTTAGCGAACGGTCTTATGAACCCCCCATTAAAACTAAATCTCATTCATGTTATAAGCTCTTGACAAGCTCAAAAGGTATTTTCTAAATGAAGATTTGTCTGCAAGGACACGGGAAAACCACAGATATCGCATAGCTCTGTTCTAATGCTAATATTATTATTATACTATTAATATATCAAATTTTGTTTTGACAGTTAAAAAGCACGCGAACGTATCAGGAAAGAAGACGGTTCAACCAAGAATTGTTGATAGAACTTGTGAACATTTTAAGTGTAATGCAATTATCCGAACAATTGGGACCTAACCACATTTGGATAATTGGAGTTAATCGCGACCTACTTATCTACCAACTAGTTAATCTTCCAACTTCCTAATGATTTGTTTGGCTGTGAGATTATCATCAACCCAACCAAAGTGTGAGGAGTAGTTGCGACAGTTCGAGTTATAGCTTTTTGTAATAGTTTTTTTTATTCAACAAATGTTAGAATCTTGGTTTTACAAAAGTTTGTGGGCAATTCTAACATAATTTTCCGGACATTTTTATTTATTATGACCGGGTGTATTATCAGCAACGCTTCGAATAATTGGCGTTTTACTGTAAGATATAATTTAGTTAAATTCCATTGCTTTGCAAGTACAAATATTCTGCTTTATTTTTTTTGCAGTTAAGACCAACTGTGTTTGTCTCATGTCGTTTCCCGAGAAAAATTTAAAATGTGTGTTGTCTGTCCCCTAATCAAATTGATTATTTATATTCTTAATGACATTTGCTAAGGTTAAAGGTTATTTATTTGTATAAATATAAATGAAAAAAAAAATCACGTTCATAAACAAAATATATGAATATAAGTTGGGGGGGGTCTCCAACCTTGCTTGTGCCCCGAAAGTTGTCAGTCGGCTGCTAAGGCCGGGATTCCGGAAACTGCGGCCATTTCTTTAGGGGCGATGGGCGGCGCTTCTGCGAAATTCGCTCCCTTCCAGGTAAAACGGGATCGAGAGGATAAATGGGCTCCATTTCTTCCCGTAATCTCGTTTGGTAGAAATTCGTCAAAAAGAGGGGTCGAAAGGGGGATTTTTTTGGTAATGTATTCTTTTGTTCGGAATCAACGAAAGAAAAGAAAACACTGGTTTAATATGCATACAAATTGGCCGTCGTGCAAACTGCCGTGAGTGGCAGTTGAACACAAGACTCGTCCCAACCGGAATGCTACTGTACATAATATGAAAAATATCTTTAAAAATTTAAAAACCTTTTTTAAAACTCATTCTTTCATTTTTATGTAAAACGAACCAGGCAAATAAGATTTTTTTTTCAGGCGGCCATTTTGAATGCTGACGAGCTTCCTCGTCTGCAACCATTTCTTACAACATTCACTAACGCGTTTAACGCTTAGTTTGTGAATAAAATATAGAATCAAACACTTTCGGTATGCCGAATGATGTTTCGAATTAACACTGTTTGCAAGCTTGGCAAAAAAAAAATTATACGGCTATTAACTCATTTAAAATCAAGTTCCGAACGTGTTAAGCAACCAATCAATTAAGGTGCAACAACCAATCAGTTAATGTGTAATGAAGAATGAGGTGCACTGTTCTGAATAAAGAAGTAGTCTATTGCTTTTCCCAACAGAGTAGTCGGTAACAGAATGGGCGCTCTTTTACTGTGGCTTTAATGTTTACTTTATTAATGAATGGTTTTCAGCTCATCGAATCAGATTATTTCGGGCTTTAAATAGCGAGTTGAATTAATCTTAAGCAACTCACGGTTTAAAGAAAAAAAAAGGCAACATAGTAGACATTGAATAATTAGACTCACATTAATTTTTCAAACTTTATTTTTTTTCTTCTAATAACCGAAATTTGATAAGAAAATTGGCAGCAGTATTAGAAATAAGTGTATTGTAGTCATAGAGATCTTTGTTAAAGTCACAAAACTTCAACTATGATCTCTATGATTGTAGTACTTATTCCAGTAAAAAGCCTCAATTACTAACGGTTTTTTGTTATGGAAGTTTGGTAACAGAGTGGACACGCACACAACTGTCATTCTGTGGAAACAAATACACTCTTAAAACAAACACTCCCAATTTACCTCAGTCTGAGTGGATTTCACTCCTCCAGACTGGAAAATGCACTTTTCCTTTTCGAGTGGATCCTTTGTGTGTTAAACCTCCAACAGGATCACTCCAAACGAGTGATTTTAACTCAGTCTGAGAAAATATGCATGCCTTTAGGGTGTCGAAAATGCACTTCTCCAACTGGAGTGGATTTCACTCTTTTGTTTTAAGAGTGTATATCAATCCACAAAAGAAAAATCTTTTTTTTAATGAAATGATTATTTAAAGCTTCTAAGAAGGGGCAGAGAAGGTGTCTCATTCTGCTCATCACTGAATATGAAGTGACGTCGGGGATTTGACCCAAGTAATTGATCCATGGAGTCCAAACTCCCGACGGCGTCAGCGTACGATGTCGCTCGAAGTTCCATCGGGTGCCCGCTCAGGTGTCGACCTCGTCACTTGATCAGGGTTCTAAATTATGAGGCTTTATTGGCTGCGTTAAAGCTCCTACAAGAAGGCTAGAAATAGGCAGCCGGAAACGATTACACTACTTTACACCCTACTAATTGACCCAGCATTTTTCTTCAAACTGCATAATAATGGAATTATTCATTACTAGCAAATAAATACCTGTTCTTCGCACGGACTAAAAACAATTCAAATCGATCCTAGTTAAGTATGTGGAATTCCGTTAATTATAATATATTACCTTGTCATTCAAAAATAAAAATAAAATTCACGGATAAAAAAATTAATTTTAATGCGGTAATTTCACGCATAAAACATAAAATCCTTTTTGCTCATTTGGCGAGGAAAAGAAACATCGTCACTTGGCCAGGGTTCCAAATTACGAGGCGTTATTGGCTGTGTTAAAGATCCGAAAGCAGGCTAGAAATAGGCAGTTAGAAACGATTACATTACCATTACAAACATTCAGCTCTAGTGCTCAGAAATTTGCACAACCAGCCAGTTTATGTTACATGCACAACCGCATGTATTCAATATTTCACTGTAAAAATAAATTTAGTTTTTAGCTTCCACCCTACGTTTATAACGAAGAAAGTGAAAGGTTTTATAATCGTTCAGTCCGTCTGTTACCCATGTCACACAACGAACCGCAAGTCTCACAAACAAGTGGGATACGTCATTTTGAAGCAAAAAATCAGTTTAGGCTACATTCCAAATTTCATTAAAATTTTAATTATAAGTTTATTTAAAATTAAAATAACTAAAAATTTAATCTACATTGAAATAACATGCGAATTCCATTTTTATTCAATATTTTCACTGTTGCCATGACATCAAACGTCCGAGAAACTTTATTAAAAATAAGAATAAAATTCTTGAAAAAATATTTATTTTTGTGATATAATTCAATTTGGATTGTTTTAATTGCACAATAAAGTTATTTTGAAGGTTCATTATATATGAATGAAGAAAGATGCATAAAAAATTCTAAATTTGCATAAAAATATGCAAAGTTTCGCTTTTATTTTAAAGCAACAATTTCACAAATTTATTTTTCGAAATGTAAACTTGTGGCCGCAAAAAAGTAGTTATTTATAAAATCAGACGGAACGGTCGTTCCGCCCGCCAATCTCAAAATGACGCCAAGGGCTAAACGGCAGTTATGTATATATACAGAAAACATTTCGCTATGTTAACAGCGAAATTGATTTTATTTTCTGCCAGGCAAACTAAACTTCGTAGAACAATAAAAAAAATACAGTAGAGAGATTTTGTGGATTACTTTAAATAAAAAAAAATTGGTTATTCTAGAGTCAAAAACAGCGGAGAAAAAAATTATGGAAATTTTCGAAAATGAAATCTTTCGAGCAGTTTTAGTCAAGTTTTGACCTAAATTTTGCCCAGACCTACAGCCATTACTAGACCATGAATCTGGAAGCGGTTTTTACTAAACGATTCAGAATGCTCCAATTCACCCCCTTTCATAGGTTTGAAGTTTCAAAAATAACTCTTTCTATTTTTAATCAATTAAAATCTATATTACCTTTGGCGGTATGAATGAGCGATAAACAAGTAATCATAGCGGCCAAGTACCACCGAAAACGAGCCAAGGTTTACTGCATTTTCTTCAAAGAGCCGCATAGAAGCGTGTTAAGTGTTGGATGATTATTACAGCTTTTAAAATGTGATTAATCTAATACCTAATTAATCTAATACCTGATTAATCTAATCTAGACCTTATTAGACAGATTGAAAAAAAAATTCTAATTAATTAACGGAATGCTTCATTTAAACTTTTTGGCGTTTTTATTTAGAAAACTTATGAATAATTCGAGTTTATAGATTGATCAAATGTAAACAGTCATATTTGCCTAATTGGTTGCCATATTCAGATACCAATACTATTAAAAAAAATTGTCTGGTTTTTTTTTCTTAAAAAGTAAAATAATATATAAATATAATAAATATATAATATATATATATATAATATAATATATATATATATATAAATATATATATAATATATATATATATATATATATATATATATATATATATATATATATATATTTTAATTTACTGAGGAATATTTAATCATGTCAAAGTAATCTTTGCTTATTTTTTTATGAAAGGAAATTATATTTTCCCCCTAAAATTTGCTGAGGAATATTTTATTATGCCAAATTAATATTTTATAATTAAAGTTACATTTTTTTAACATGAGCTGTTACTAAATGTTTGTATTATAACACATAACAGTAACCTAAGAAACGTATTTGGTTGTTTTTTCTTGAATAGGCTGGATATTTTTTAGTTTTATAAAAGAAAATTGAAAATAAATATGCCTACAAAAGTGTAAAAAACTGGGCATAAGAGACGGTTGAGGTGCACAAAAAATAAAAGCTGCTATGCAATCTCGAAATGTGTCTAAAACAATGTATCGGGAATAAAACTGTACCTCACCACAGTTTAAGTATGCAGTATACAAATGTTCTACGGGGAAAAGGATAAATAGTTCTAAATTCTGAGTGCGAGTTATATAACGGTTATATAACTCTCTATAAACATTGAAATCATGTCGTCAATTTTGTAGTCATATTGTGTCTGTATATTTTGTTATTTAAAAAAAACTAATGGTATCCCCCAAAAAAACTTCGCAAAAGTAAACAAACGCCAATCTCAAAAAATATATATTTTTATTTTATCAAAAAACAAGTCATTATGAATGTTGTGGCTAAAAAAGCCGTGATATAAAATGAATGCCAATCTCTTGTGTAAAACTTCCGGGTCATAATAAATAGTATAATTTAAGTTTCCCTGCAATAAAAAAAATGCACTGTTTGAGGTTGGTGCCTATCTTAATCCCCCGAAAAAAATTAAATCTCGCAAATGAACTTGAATTACTAAATCATAATAACGAAGGATACTTAAAAAAAAACTTTGACAAATGTATGATCTCAATACATTTATACAGAGGTATAGAGGGTGGTTAAGATGGGCACCAACCACAAACAGTGCAATTTTTTTATTGCAGGGAAACTTAAATTATACTATTTATCATGACCAGGAAGTTTTACACAAGAGATTGGCATTCATTTTATATCACGGCTTTTTTAGCCACAACATTCATAATGACTTGTTTTTTGATAAAATAAATATATATTTTTTGAGATTGGCGTTTGTTTACTTTTGCGAAGTTTTTTGGGGGGATATATCATTATCCTTCGAACTTTAAAAAAAAAAAAACCTATAAAGATTAATTATCAAATCTGCAGAAGAAGATTAAAGAAAATTATTAATTTTGACTTATAAAAGTTTGAATTAGAACTAGCTTAAGGACCTGCTTGGCAAATTTGTTTCTGAGGTGTTGTTAGCGTGTTTCCTGTTGTGCGTAAATGTTGTGTGAAAGCGGTGCAAGAGTGACAGATTCTGTAACAAACCAACTTGTTTAAAAATATTTTTTAGGGGGGCTTCGAAAACATTTAACTGAAACATGGAGCCATTTGAAGTCCGCTTTTCGATGCGTCCTTCGAAATGGTTTCATGGGCGATACACCTCCACATTTTGAGCTCATGTGCTTTTTATCTCTGTCCGCTGGACGCCCATTTCTCGTCATGTGGGACAACACGCCGGACAAGCCCCTCACAAGATTATTCGACTTTAACAATATCTCAGCGGACGGTTTTTTTTTTTTGTCACTTATTGCCACATGTGGCAAGGTTTGAGTTATGAAATTCCAAAATTACCTTTTTACCATAGAACTTTGGAACAGTCTAAAACACCCCAATGAAATCAGCTTTAAAAAAAAAAATGTCCATTCAATGATTTTTTTTTCCTCATTCTGCAATTAGGAAGGGCCAAGTAGTAAAAGGAGCGTATTCCCAGAATAGAATCGTGTGCGGCTAAAATTGGGGCTTGTTTACATTCTTCCCTGTCACCGCATTCCGCGGGTTCATTCACAAACACACCCCCGACTTCCTCCCTGCGGCGGAAATCGGAATGTCTATATTTTCGGCACGATCCATCGTTCATTTTCTGGTTACGGTGCCACGAAAGGGCCGTTAGAGCAAAATCAAGAATATTTTCAAGAGTAAATGCATTTTTAGGCTGAAATTAAATTTAAAAAAAAAAAATGGTTTAAAAAGTTTTTTTTTACGCCTTCCGAGGCATTTCTTTTAAACACGATTATTTCATGTTCACCTTTGGTGACAATCGAAGAAATTTAACTAATAGGATAATATGGCAGGCAAACGTGTTCTTAAAGCAGTTAAGAAAAAATTTGAAAAAAAAAAAGATGAATTTTTAGTTAGATGTAAACGATGTAGAGTTTTGGAAATTTGATATTTTTTAATGGGGAGATTAATTAAAATTGCACTAGCGACCTTTGGACCAAGACAGATTTAATGTGCACCAGTCTCATATAATTGGTATCAATAATAACACATCTAATGATACTAAAGCGATAAAAATGATTCGACGAAAAGTAAACAATGCGAGAACAAAAAAAGTACAAAAGAAATCCGTAGCCGCACATATGATCTTAATATCCAATTGTCTATCCTCAGTAACCAATTCACGTCCCTATCACCCGCTGGTGTGTACCATCCTCCTCTATGGTATGCACCGCTTTAAAAAAATAGGAAACAATTTAAATTTAGAATCCATTTTGGGGTTCTATCTTCCCACTTCAGTTACTTCTCGCAGACACCGCGTTTCATGTCGGGCAGCTTCAGCATTCGATCGAACGACTCCAAATTGCACGGTCGAAAACACCCCTTTGCCTCAGCTCCTGCGCGAAGGCTCACGTCTCAATATTTTACATACACACAATCCAAACACGACGAGCGTCGTTACCCTAGTCAAGTAACGAGGCGATACCTCGATTGTTGGTGGAGTTTCCTCAAGAAAAGAAGCCTGCTTCATCAATAGCTCCTCAATACCCAATGAAAAATGTTTTTTTTTTTTTAAATTATTAGTTTCCTCATCACAATAGGAATGACATCATTCCGACGACAATGAGAACGACCGCAGAAACCGCAAGAAAACGGTCGGGGGGAATCCCCTGCTTTGTGTGACGCGGGGCAATCTTCTTCGCGCAATCGCGAGTTCCGCGAAAGGGGGGAAATCCGGACGACAGAGCGCGTTCGTGGAAGGAGCACGTCAAACCAAATAATGAAAGGTTAAGTTTGAATGATCGTCGCACTAGAGCTACATGAGGGCTATTTCCAAATCACGAAAGAGGTTTTTTTTCGCACGGTTGTTAAAAGTTATAAAGATATCAAGAGATGCTTCTTTTTTTTTGTGTCTACCTTAACCCTTTCAGTCCCAAAAAATTACTACGCTACAGAAACATTTGGTATTCACAAAATAAGCTTATTTTAGGTCAAATATACGAATTCCATAGCAAAAAAAAAAAAAAAATTCATTAACATTTTTTATATGGTTTTTTAAACAATGCCAAAATTTCTTAACTGTGGAAAACAACAAAATATATATATATTACTTAAAAAAAACTTCGAGTAATATATTTTAAGGTATCTGACCATATTATTTAAGAAAAAAATAGAAATTATTTTAACCGAAATAGTTTAAATCGTGTTTTAAATATGTGGAACTGAAGTGAACTTATCAAAAATCAGGTGAAACGCTTGTTGGCTATTTTCTAAATTAAAAAAAATAGTAGTTCTGACTTCTATTGAGATTAATGTAAAATATTGTCTAATAGAACAAAGTGTGAAGAATCGAATGATGAGTGTTTGGAACATAACGGGACATAAACATTTAGAAAAAAATATTGAAAGTGATGATGCCAAATGGCATCACTGGGACTGAAAGGGTTAAAAAAGAATCCTAAATGGATCCATTTGGAGGTTAACATCTTCAGTGTATAAAATTGTAAGAAAAAGTTTGTGGATGGCCCTGGCTCCCATGAACTCACTTTAAACATCTCTATCAAAACAAGAAAAGTCTCCGTGACCAACCTAGGGGAGTCCCTTTCCGAAATGTGAATGCCGCCGTCACATCTTTTCAAAGTGACCGCATTCACGCGACGCGTCCGAAGAGAACTTTTTGGATGGGAAAGAAATCCCCCCCGCGCGAAGAAGGAAATACTCCGAACGGGCCTTCTCTTGGATTCCAGGTGAGGATGATTCACCCCCCATCGATCCAGGCGGGCGACACTCTCTTTCGCCACTCCGAGCGGGAAGGAAGGATGGTCGCGTGGTGCTGGCTTCTCCTCCTCCTCCTCGTGGCGGCGGCGGGGGACGATGACGCGCTGAAGGGGCGCCTCCTCCGCGAGCTGGGGCTGGCGCGCGAGCCGGACCTGCGCCGCGCCGCCCCCCCCTCCGGCCGGGAGGTGCGCCGCCTCACGCGCCGCTACATGCGGCAGGCGAGCCGGGCCCAGATCACCACCCTCGTCCCGCAAGGTAAGCGCACTCTCTCCGGGACTGTAACGCAGTGACTTCTCACTCCTATCGCGCGGATATGTTCGGCAGTTCGGCTAAAATTTCAGTATTTTACAACGTTGAATTATCAAATGAAACGTTTAGTTTTCTATGTGTGTGTTGAAACATTGCGTAAAATGTACAACAATATAGTTTCTTTTTTTAAATCTTTATCTAACCGACCGGAATTGTTAAAAGTTAGCATGATCACGATTTGAAAAAGTGAAACTTTTTTTGCACGGTATCAAATAACTACTAACGCGTGCCCCCTTTCTACAGCAACGCACTAAGGAACTGGGGCGCAACTAGAAAAAAATTCTGGGGGGGGTTTCAATTTTTTTAATACTATTTTTTAATTAAAATAATTTTAATTGAAAAATATTTAATCAAAATTATTTTTAATTACAAATATTTAATTAAAAGATAATTAATTAAAATGTTTAATTAAAATTATTTTTAATTTTTTCCCATTAATTTTATTTTAATTAAATATCTTAATTAAAATTTTTAATTAATATTTAATTACATATATTTTTAAGTAAAATTGTTTCTTAATTTTAAAATTCTCCAAAGAAATACATATTTTTACCATTATTATTTTTTACTAATTACTATTTGCTACTTACTATTTACTTATTTTTTACTACTTACAAACATTATCTTTTATTTAACATAGTAATGTTTTTATAACAACGTGCAAAAAAGTTCACTTTTTACATCATATTCATTCATAAATCGTTACGAAAATGACACTTTACGTGCTTACGTCTTACGTCACAGACAGTGCCGAAAGTAAAACTAGTGCGGTAAAAGTAAATAAGAGTATCTGATTGGTAGAAAAACAAAATAATGTCATGAATATCTCCATGGAAACTAAATGGTCATGAAACTCACTTATTTTTATTTTAACATTATTTTGCAATTTCTAATATCTCCATGGAAACTACAAGTACAACAAAAATTATTAAAGGAAATAAATACGACAAAAGTAAAAACACAAATTTAACGCTTTTGCACGTTCTTATAAAAATATTATAAGCAAGCACGTGCCAAATAATACTTTATTAAGCTCTTGTCATTATTTCACTCGACCTACGGTCCCGTGAAATAAAAGCCACTCGCTTAATAAAATTCATTTTTTGGCACTAGTTGCTTAAATAACTATTGTATTGTTAAATAGATAATTAATGCTTTTTTTAAATAAAAATTAAGTGTAATAAATAAAATAAAATCATTGATTATAGAATGTTTTTATTGAAAATTCAACTGCTTAAAAAAATTTAATCACTTTATTTGCTGTACAGAAATTAAACGATAAGCTTCTAGAATATTAAATTAAAAATTATTTAACTTGTAAAAATTTAAATGAATAAAATATACTATTTACAAAACTTGTTGCGCAAAACTTATTTTTTAGGAATAAGTGTATACAAAAACAGGTTTGGAAAAGGTATTAGAAAATATTTCACGAAAATAAAAAAAAAGTTAATTCACAACCATTTTTGAAGATGCAAAGTAGCTTACATATAAACAAGGCAGACAATGATTGTATATTTTGAAAAGTATTTTGCAGAAACTAATCAATTAAATACAACATGCTAAAGCTCACCAATAAAACAATTAAGTAATTTAATATTTTAAACATTACCGAAGCTGATTAATATTTTTATTCATTTCACGACATCGTACAGGCGCGAATCGCCGATGTGAAATAATTTTAAAATTGTGTGCATTTATGTCGGCAAATAATTTTCATAAGACATGGTTAAAATATTGAACAGCAATTAAAATTAAATGAAAAGAGAACTAAACAGCTCTTCCTAGTATTGTATCAATCACTAAGACAAAACAGTAAAAAGACGAGAAAAAACTCAAGTTCCTTACAATCCATAAGTGCTGATCGCCAAAGAGCTAAAGATGCCCCCCACCCTCTTTAAAAAGCGGCCTCCGAATCCTCCGACTGCTTCCCTTAATTTTTAAATTAATGTGTGAAAATGCTTCCCTTCGTATAGTTTTTTTTTATAAGAGTAACATATTTGACATAATAAACAAATCAACAAATAAATCATTTTGCAATGTAAACAGCTATTGTTCCACTTAAACAGTTACTTTTTTTAATATATATTAAAATGAAACAAGATTCTTACCAAAAACTTGAAATTGAGAACTTCTTTCAATCACACAAGTATATTTCTTATCCCTACTGCTTCTGAAGCAATTGTCGAATTTGGCGGGAAAAAGCCAGAAATATTTTCCGAAGGTCATTAATTTATCGAAATGTATAAACTGCATGATATTTATGTCTATGATTCAACAAGCTGTAATCGTTTTTAGAAGAGGGATTAGATTATTTATGGGAAAATTTATAGTGAATCCAGTGTTAGAAAACTAAGTCTATGGCCCTGAGTAGACGCCATCGTACAAAATTTTTATTCTCTTCTTGTTTCCTTGTGTTTCGGGATTTATGGTTATTGGTTACTCATTCTAAGTAAAAAAAATATACAAAAATTGGAGCCACTTTCGATTTAAACATCGCAAAAATAACTGCCGATCCAACCTATTATCTGACAGTGCAGCCAAAAAATATCCGACGAAAAATACCCCGTATAGAGGGAGTACACATTAAATATAGTCCCAACGCAGCGTACGATGTGGCCCTTAACAGTTGCGTTGGGTGCTTACTCGGGTGACGGCTCGTCACTTGACTGGTCACTTAACTTACGTCGCCCGTCCCCAAGTCCATTATGTATGCTTTAGAGCGATGATAATTTAATCTAAACAAACCCCATAAATATAAAAAAAACGTTTAAAATGCCACCTGCACAAATATTATAAGTCAGTCAACAAAAATTTTAACCTATTTTTTTTTTTTTTTTGTCATTGAGGCAATTGCAAGTTTAGTTAAGATAGAATGATCGTCGCACAAGAGCTACACGAGGGCTATTTACGATGTGCGTCGTATTTTAGAACCACAGTCGAGTGACGAACCGACACTTGAGTAGGCGCCATCCAACACCATCGTTAAGGGAGACATCGTAGCAGCGATGGGGCATAATTAACGTGCACTCCGGGGGTATTATTCGTCGGACATTTTTGCTTGCACGGGCCCTTTATATGTCGGCAGTTATTTTGGCGTTGCCCGAACCCGAACCTGGGACCTTTCGCATGCTAGGTGAACGCCTAACCGATTGGGCTCCCCAGCCAAGGTAATTGCAAGAAAATGTTATGAATAACGTACTTATCAATTCAATATAAAGGCGAATAATTTACTCTTAAGATCTAATCATTCTCTTATGAAAGGCTCGAAAAACTCCCTAAGTTTAAGTACACTTACTTTTACTTGGACAATAAAAGATAACTAAAAACCTTAAAAATAAACCGTTTACAGAAACATTCATCCTTAGATAGCACGTGTGGAATATAAGCGGCACCTTCCAACAAATAAATAAAAAAAAATCATTTCCGAGATCTTATGCGCGGTATTTTTTTATTGACTAGTTTTTGTTCTTTCTTTTTTTAAAACATTGCCACAACACAATAACCTTTACAGATTTGCGAACCCCCCCCCCCCCCCCCCAAAAAAAAAAAAAACGTTCAACATAAAAAGAAAAAATTCGGCTCCAGACATCATATCATCAGATTTGGCACGCTTTTTTTTAAATCCCACTACGAAGATTTAAAGAGTTTCGTTTTTGTTTTACGCAGATTTAAAAAATGATCATTCCTTATGGATTTTTTTTTTCACTTAGGACTTTTTTTTATCCTTAATGTAATAAATTTTTTACTATAATACGGGTTCTGGGGGGGGTTCTGACCCTAAAAACCCCCCCCGTGGTTGCGCGCCTGCTAAGGAAGTTACTGTGAAATGTTTTCATATGATAAAATACAATATGGATAGTCTAGTCAAACACAGAGAATTCGATTAAATATGTAGATAAAACTGGCATAAAAGTTGTTCAAAAAGACAAAGAGTTACTATAGTTAACGCCATATAAATTTATTTGTCGTTGGAATTGGATTAGTAGTGCTGCCATCTAACGTCAAGAAGCAGAACAAAGACGCGATAGAAAGATTTACAGAACTGTAACCCTTAGCGAACTTTTCAAAATCGCGCCAAAAGTCGTCCGAAAACCCAACCAAAATGATAGGATAGGTTTGAATTGTCGTCGCATTAGAGCTACATGAGAGAGAGAGCCGTAACTCGTGTTTGTTCATTTAACACCCGGCTGTTCGGAAAAAGTCATCGTTGCGCAGTCAAAGAATTCGAATCATCAGTCGAAGCCAGACTGTTCCAAAAAAAAAATTAATTACCACCAAATCCGAAAAAATCGAGCCAAGGGTTACCGTTCAGTGAATCCGATAATTTCACAACAGTTAAATAGCACATGTGGGAACTTAAGTGACGATATAGTAGCACGTCTTGTTTTTAAACGATTCTAAATGACTTAAAACCCATAAAAAATGTACTCATTCTTCTTACAGATTCGTATTTTACTTTTAATTTAAATTTATAAAAGGGCAGTTTTGGTTTTCATTCGATAGAGAGTCGCGTGATATGACGTAGTAAGGTCTTCTCCCACCGAGAAGAAGCGAACACAGCTTTTGCTGTATTCGATTTTTCGCTTCACTTTTATCCTTTCTTCAAAGCTTATTTTCATAATATTACGGCTTCTAAAAAGTACTGTATTGTGCCGAAGTGCGGAAATACTTCCCATATTATACTCCTGACAAACTATTTCTAAATGTACCGAGGAATAAAAAAGATAGACTGAGGTGGTGCAGAGCTATGAAAAGGGATCCCAAAAAGAACGTTCCTTTGGCCTCGTTCCTTTGGAATGTAATATTGAAACAGAAATATCAAAGTTGGTGATTAGTATTGAAGTACTATTTAGTTTTGGTGATGTTCTAAAAACAAATAAAGCTTTTTAATTTAAAACTAATAATATTCATCTTTAATAGAACAATCACTTCTATATAATTTTACATTTTAAGGTAGCCTTATATTGAACAGAACATTAAAATAGAAGTCTTATATTAGTAGAGTACTCAAGTATACTATTCAAGTTATCTGGTATGGTAACAAAAATTTACGTTTAAACATTTATTTTTAATACGACAATAACTTCTAATTTAACTAAATAGCCCCTTTAAATATATTTTTAAATAGTAAGCATGTAACTAACTATAGAGAAAAAGAATTATCTACTAGTAGGAATACCAAGTTTTGATTTTAAAAATAAGTCTTTTTTTTTATCAGACTTTTACTATATCATAAATATCACATAAACTTTATTCTTAAAATATATAGTCATAAAACATATTTATGCTATTGCTATATGTAATAATTTTTTTTATTTCCAATAAAACAATAAATTAACTAAATATCTTGGAAGCATCTTACTTTTCAGCTTTGATACCTTTCATTTCAGCTCACAAAAAAACCAAATTTTCTTTGAAAAAATTGATTACCATATCTTCGGAAATGTTTGGCAAAATATCTCTTTGTGCTTTGGTAAAACCCTGTTAAACAGCACATTGGAGAAAAATATTTTAAAAAATCAAAATACAAAAATCAACGCACGTGCAATTTCGCTGCACGGTTCTCAAGTGGTTTCGTAGGGAGGAGGAACGAGAAGACCTTTCTACGTCACGACGCGTTCCTAAAGTGACACGGCCCGGTTTTGATTGCGCCGCGGCTCTGGTTTTTTCAAATTTGAATAACTCGGAAAATATTTCTTAAAAAAAAATTTAATGACATTTTTGGACTCCGGACATCTTAATCTACAAAATTAACCCATTTTTATCAAAATTTAAAACATGTGATAATTCTCCATTGCATAGTACGTATTCAGAATTTTTAATTAATAAGTTGGGTGCACTCCTCGCAACAGCCATTTGGCGTCAGCAGTATAAGTATTGCGGGTCCTCTTCAGATAGAAATGGTTCTTACGACAGGGATGTGATTGATCAAGTCCAGGAAATGCAAAATTTATTAAATTTCAGTTTTGAGTCCAATTGCAAAAGCATATTTGAGGTCAGCCTAAGCCTAGGGACTTTTTATTTTTGGCACAATACCATATTGGAATACTTTCTCATATATATTTAATTCAGTTCCAACTGTTATGCAAATAAAATTGGGTCAAGTGTTAGTTGTACCGAATTGGCTAGTCCCTAATTACTCCTACAGGCTATCAAAACAGCAACCCCCCCTTTTTTTTTTGTCTTGCATATATTTCAAGACTTTTTTGAAATAAACAAAGTAATTCATTATGTTTAACAAAAAATACATAAAACTTCTTCAGAAAGCCGGATTTTCCGATACAAGCAACTAAATACATTTCCCCATCGATTCTAAATTCTAAGAATCGATAAAATTCGGCAATTCCATTAATGATAAAACTAGGGGATGAAGCAATCGAAAAAGTCGATTAAGCATATAATCGACGAAAATTGACGATCTCGTCATTAGATAACTCCGGCGCGTACCCGGAGAAAAAGTACTGCGGCACCGTCGACGAACTCCTGACAACGGCGCAATTTCGTCACGGTCTGGAAAGTGATTTTTTTTTTAAAAATTGAACAGGAGAATGCTGAAAAAGGCGGGAATTTAAAAAAAAAAATCAGAAAATAAGTTTAAAACTGCGGAAGAATCACATCTTATGATGAGGATCGGGAAAAAAAGCGGAACGAAAACACCAAGAGTTCTTCATTAGAATAAGGTTTAAAAAAAATTGCCTGATTCGCCATAAGCGATCCACTCTCGTCCGAGCACCCCCTCACTCTCCCTCTCTCTGTTGCAGGGTGCACGGAATCGGCGCTGGTGTTCCACCTCCCGCCCTCCGCGCAGTGGGCGCGCCTCCGCCTCCCCAACGGCACCTCCGCCCCGGTGCCCTTCCTCCAGGGGGTGGTGGAGGTGCCCTGCTCGGGGGCCCCGTGCTGCGAGGGGCGCCTCGAGGTGGGCGAGGGGCGGGCCCGGGAAGGGGGCGGGGCGTGCGGCCGGCGGCGGGGCATGCGCGTCGACTTCCGCGCCCTCGGGTGGGCGTGGGTGGTGGCGCCGAGCTCCTTCGAAGCCTTCTGGTGCGAGGGGCGGTGCGAGGGGGCGGGCGCGCCCTTCTCCTCCACCCACGCCCTGGTGCAGCGGCTGGTGGGGCGGGCTCCCTGCTGCGCCCCCCGCCGACTCCGCCCCCTCGACCTGCTGCACTTCGACGACGCCGACCCCCCGAAGCTGGTGGTGACGCGCCACCCGGGCATGGTGGTGCGGGAGTGCGCCTGCGCCTGAAACACAGGCGTCCGAGGAGGAAGTCAAGCCGCCCCAACGACAGGGGGTTTTCCAATTGTGATAATGACATGCATAAGTAAGTCTGTCGAAACCTTACAACGGACTGCATTTCATGTTCCTCATAATGGTGATATTCATAACAGTGAAGTTCCTAGTTGGCCGAAGGGAGCCACCAGTGAGTTGGCAAAGGCTTTCGTGTGGCAATTTAGTGCCAGTTTTTTCTAAGCTGACCTGCAGTGTGTTCATCCAATTTAGGGTCGTCACAGGTTCCTGTATCTCAATGGTTTGCACAACTCTGTCTACTTGGGCAGAGCCTATAGGAAGTGACTCTAATCGCATATCACCTCAGTAGTTTGCTTTAAAAGAAGTTGTGTGCTCATAATACCATTGCTCAGAAAGTGTAAGAAAGGCGTCATTGTAAATAAATCTATGTAAATAAATCAATGGAAAATTGTTGAAACTACATATTTAATTTCACAATTTATTTCCACATTCTTCCCACAAAATAAAATACATCTCAATTGCACAGGCAAGAACACCCAACAGTTCTTCTAGCAGGTAGGCTTAGGTGTTTCTGATATTCGGATTTATATAAAACTCGCTTTAAGAATCTTTTTGACATAGAATTAGGTCATTTAATAAGTCCTGATAAAACATTTTTATTTGGGACAGGATTGCACTGAAAACTATTGACTAATAGAAAGTGGGTTGCTCCAGATTTCGGTCTAGAGGGCCAATTATATTTATCATGTTTACTGATGATAGCAGCTGGAATATAAATAGCAAGTGAAGCATTTTTGCAGATGGCAAAAAGAAAAGTGATAAGTTCAATGAACTCTACGAAACCAATCCAGTAGTTACAGAATGATCTAGCAAAAATTACTGAATCAGCATGCCATTTAGTGTTAACAAATACCAGACCTTGCATTTCGGTAAAAACTATACTACAAATTTTTAATTTCACAGAGGAAATTAATATTCAAGATATTGAGTTAATTTTTTTTTTAATGAGTATGCAATGTATTAAAGCAAGTAGTAAAGCCAATAAAATTGCTGGGATACATTTTAAAAAGTATCAATTCTAAATCTAAGTAGATTCTTAGGCCATCGTACAAGGGCCACAATTGGAATATCCTGTTCAGTTTTGGTCACCCTTCCTCAGAAAAGATATTGATTTGCTTCAAAAAATTTACCATAGGCCTACAAAAACGATTTAAGGTTTATCACGTATTGATTATGATAACAGTTTAAGATTTTTTGGAACAACCTTTTTTTTTTAATTTGTAAATAGTTAGTATTGATATGCTAACCATGTCCCTTTGTACCCTACTTCCAAATCTATCAATCCGATTTTTTTTTGTTAGAAAGATATGATCTTGGAGACCCAACTTTCATACTTTTTGTCTATCTGCTCGCACATCCGGACAGACATCCATCGACTACAGTCCTGCACAAAAGTTTAGGCACAGGCGCAATTCAAGAAAAAATCGTCAGTGCTACTATTTTTCAGTAGTTTATATATACATATATTCTTTAGGCAGCATGAAGAATAATAGGGTAAAAAATTTTGCCAAAAAATATAAATAAATTAGACTTCCATCAACAAATTTAAAAGTTCAATACTTTCCTAGCCACAAAAGTATAGGCAAAAGTTTCAGTTTTATGCCAGCCAATTCTTTACAGGAAGTGATTGTGTCATAAAGGGAGGGGCTTTAAGTTGCTTCAAAAGGTTGAAGGTAATTTTCAATGCTTACAACCATTCTGAAGTCAACTGAATTTTTGCATGTAGAGATTTTAAGGATATGGACATGGAAATTCATAGGTTAATTTTTTTCTGATATTTCTAATGAATTACAGCGTTCAAAAACGGGGTATTTATAGAGTGTTAGCACGTGACGATCAACATCCACCAAAATTGCGGTCTGGAAGACCACAGAATCACCAACAAACGAGAGGACAGACAAATAAGAAAATTGACTTTAAACAAACATTGCTCTTCAAATCAAATTAAAATCCCAATTGTGGCATAATTTTTACCAAAAACTATCAGGAGGTGAATCAATAAATCTGGATACTTGATAAGATCCAAGCTGATAGTGCAACCAAGCTTGCTATCTCATCATAAAGATGCAAGACTGCAATGGATAGCTGTAAGACATGCGTTGTTGAGTCCATTGCAGTCTTGCATCTTTATGATGAGATAGCAAGCTTGGTTGCGGTGTTCATAAATTGCTTCTGTGCCTAAACTTTTGTGCAGGACTGTATCTGTCAATAGATATTGCTTCAAAATGGCGACTTTTAATAAGATTCAACTAGAAATCATCAAGATTTCTAGTCAAGTAAAACAACATGAAATGTAAATAAACTAAGGTTTTGCCAGATTGTTCAACTTAAAATAAAAAAAAGCATTTATATTACTTACATTAACTTCTACACTACACTTTTAAAGGTTTCAAATTGAAAAAAGTGTTTGGCTGGCATCTTCATTCTAAGCTCTGTCATTTTGATTCATCCTAGACTTCTTTAAAAATTAAGTCATCAGAAATTATACATTTTAAACCAAGAATTATATTTTTAACTACTTTTGATTGGGAGATGTTTTTACTCACAATTCAGAATTTTTATTATAAATATAGTATGTAATGGTAAGGCTCAAGCACTTGAAAACAAGTAGGGTTACCATAGCAACTGTCGCCTTACAATAGAAAAGCACCAAACACAGCTTTCGTTAGTTTTGTTATTAAACTTTTATGCATCAAAACTTAACTATTTTTCTTCAAAAATTCACTAATTTTGCTTTTCAAGTTTATTTGTATCATGAAGAATAAAAATTTACTATTGCTTAAATCAAAGTAAAATATTTCATATCAACTTCAATAACATATGTGTTACCCATTCAATGTGATTTTCAACAACTAATGAACAGTGATTAAACCACTTAGCAATATAGATAGGGACAAACAACCCAAGCAATGAAATCCTACTACTGTGTTCGTTACTGTCAAAATAGTGTTATCATCAAAAAGACTTTTGGAATATGCACTGATACAATGAATGAGCACTAACAAGCTCTAAGTTGCTTCATAGGAATAGAATAAAATGTCCTGGTAAAAAAATACCACAGCAAGTTTAAAATCTGTGTAGAGTATACTTTTAAAAATATAGTGCAATTTCACTTATATAATAAATAATGCATTTCTTTAATAGAATGTCACTTGTTAATTTTCTGTTACATTGTATTAATATATTAGTTGATAGCGGCATTAAGTAAATAGTCACTTCCAAACTAACAGTGCTGCTTAACTTAGTTGCAGATCTGGTAAAAATTATTCCTACCAAATTTCATATGTTACTGATGATTTTTTCAAACACAAATTGAAATGATTTGATTTTGTTGTTTAGAATATAGGTGTGTTTTAGCGAACAACAACTCTTTGCTTTTATGAAAATCCATCCCACAACCCTTCTTTGAAAAACAGTCGGTCAACAAAGTTAAGAAAATCTTTTCTTTTAAAAAAAAAAATTTTCAGAAATTTATACAGTAAAAATCTTTGAACATTTGGAGACTAAAATTACAGTAAACACATTCAGCTCTAAAGTGCTTCTAACTAAACATGTTTTGTGACTTAAAGTCCAACTTTTGTCCCACAAAATTATTACCGTTTGCAGAAATGTGGATTAAAATCACAGATGGAATGAATGAAAAAATATCAAAACAAAATTTGGTTACCATGTTTCTTTGCTTTGGTTTGTCAAAAAAAAGTTATTTAAAAAACTGCAATCTTAAGTACAACAAATATAAGTTATTATGATGAATCGTTTACACTTGTAAATAAAGAAAAAAGTCTTGTGTACAAAACTAAATATTAAAATATCCATATTATCCATGTTTTAATATAAATGTCTTTATTGAAAAGGTAAGAAGTAAATATGAACAGTTAAAAATACCATTTATATGAGAAGATGAGTAAAGAAAACCTTATTAAAAAATGAAAAAGTGTAAAAAAAACTAAACCATTTAAAATATCTTGTTTTAAATTGCTAAAGTGCTTTTCATGTAGTTTATTAGTATTCTATTCATGGATGTATTCGATTTTTGTGTATTAAAGACATAATAAAATAGTTAATCTCTTTTAGATACGAACTATTTTACAACTTTTACAGTAACACCAGTATTTTTAAAACCATGAATTAAGTATATGGGATATTAAATTTTCTAGTTCGAATAAAAGATTACATAGAATTAGAACTTTAGATCAACTACAGTAAAATTTGTTAGCTACAACTATGTTTACAACAACAACTCATTTATAACACCATTAGACCATAAATGTCCCTTGAATTGTCCATAGATCCCAATGTAATATCTTGCTTATAACGACTTTTCAGCTTCCACACTACGCTTATAACTTAAAAAGTGGAAAGTTATTATGATCGTCAGTCCGTCTGTCTGTCCGTCGACCCCCTTTACAGCCCAAACTACAAATGCCACGGACAAGTGTGATATGTCCAAAAAATTTAGTGTATCAACATTACAAGACATAGAAAATCTCAGAAAAGAATGGACAATTTGCATATTTTTCAAAGTGTTATAAAAACTATTGGTTCCGATAGAAAAAATGCTCCTGGTTTCGAATATCAACTTAAAATTTCAAAAAAATATTTCTGTAATTTAATAAAAGAATAAATGCACAAAGCGGTACGCCATTGGCCGTGACGTCATCTGTTATGAGCCGAGGAATCTTCCGAATTCGTGAACGTTTGTTTACCTTTTCGAAGGTTTGAATTTCGAATGTTGTTTTCTTCTGTTTTTCAATATCTTATAATTTTAAACCAAAATGGGAAAGTAAAGAGTAGAAAAAGAAAACTAGTTTAGTTAAAAAATGCTCTTTCTTAATTTAAATTACTGAATTTGTTAATAAAAATATATTTACTATAAAAAAATACAGTTTTGGCACATTAACTGACAGAAAAACTATGTTTAAATTTGATTAAAAATGCACATTACTGTCTCGCCAAATGAAATGATTGTAGTTAGTACATTTATACAAGTAAACTTGTATGTTTCGAATATGATTGTGTCATAATTTGGTATACCCTTTGCTGAGAGCATTGAATGCTATATTGAAGATTTAAACTGTACTGCTCTAATTTACTACTATTTTGCCTGTATTCAGTTTCTAGACGCTAAAACATTTCTTTTGATGTATAAGATTCCCACTTTCAATGAGTATTTTAGCTACCAGCTAAAATGTTAGTTTTTATTCTTCGCCTAAGCAATACCACATGAAAAAACTCATATTAAGCCCTCTCACTCTATTTATTGTTTTAAAGTCCTGTTTTTTTGTTGTACACCTCCACCTATTCTAGACCTAACTTTTCATACCCAACTTGGCACAGGTAGTTGCATATTTTTTAATGAGGCCTCTATCTTTGTGAAAACTGTCATCTGTTGTTGCATGCAATGTTAAAAGACACATTTGGACCCTAAACTCTTTAGGGACATATAGGACCAAAACTTTTGGTATTTTCTGTTTATGGAAGCCAAGACCTTTCTTTTGATGTATGACACTCCCACTTTCAGTGAGTATTTTAGCTACCAGCTAAAATTTTGGTTTTTATTCTTCGCCTTAGCAATACCACATGAAAAAACTCATATTAAGCCCTCTGACACTATTTATTGTTTTAAAGTCCTGTTTTTTTTGTTGTACACCTCCACCTATTCTATACCTAACTTTTCATACCCAACTTGGCACAGGTAGTTGCATATTTTTAAATGCAGGCCTCTATCTTTGTGAAAAGAGTCATCTGTCGGTGCGTGCAATGTTAAAAGACACATTTGGACCCTAAATTCTTTAGGGATATTTTTTGCAAAAACTTTTGGTATTTTCTGTTTATGGAAGCCAAGACCTTTCTTTTGATGTATGACACTCTCACTTTCAGTGAGTATTTTAGCTACCAGCTAAAATTTTGGTTTTTATTCTTCGCCTAAGCAATACCACATGAAAAAACTCATATTAAGCCCTCTGACACTACTTATTGTTTTAAAGTCCTGTTTTTTTTTGTTGTACACCTCCACCTATTCTAGACCTAACTTTTCATACCCAACTTGGCACAGGTAGTTGCATATTTTTAAATGCAGGCCTCTATCTTTGTGAAAACTGTCATCTGTTGTTGCATGCAATGTTAAAAGACACATTTGGACCCTAAACTCTTTAGGGACATATAGGACCAAAACTTTTGGTATTTTCTGTTTATGGAGGCTAAGACCTTTCTTTTGATGCCTAGCACTCCAACTTTCAGTGAGTATTTAAGTTAACAGCTAAATTTTTGGTTTTTATTTTTTGCCTAAGCATTACCACATGAAAAAACTCATATTCACCCCTCTGACACTATTTATTGTTTTAAAGTCCTGTTTTTTTTTTTTTTTTTTTGTACACCTCCAACTATTCTAGACCAAACTTTTCAAACCCAACATTGCACAGGTCTATGCATATTTTTAAATATGTATTAATATTTCAATTGCCAGGCATGAAATTCATTTGTATTTTTCAACAGTTCTTGTGTGCAGCAATGAAAGTTATGATAAGATACCATCCAAAAATGCAACTGAAGGGCTGTTATTTTTCATTATTTCTGCAATATTATACCAATTATAGAGATTTTTAGCGATTTAAGTTTTCAAAATGCTGTTTAATTGGTAAAAAAAAGTTGAAATTGGTATATGTTGTTACATTTTCTTAATAGCGTATTAATGTTTTAAAACCGAGTTTATTGAAATAACATCATTAATTAAATGAACGAAATTAGCTTCCAAGTATTTAACGTATATTTTTATTTCTTATTTAAGTGTTTTGTATTCAGAAAAACTCATTTTTAAATAAGAAAGTTTGCTTTTCGTACTAGCAATAAACTTGTTTTAATGGCTTTGCACCACTTGTTTCTAGCATATTTATTTTTGGGTAATGAAGTATTTATCTGGTTTTTTTGGCAGTTGTATTCGTACGCTTGCACAATACAGTGCTTATAACCCATAATTAAGAAATAAACATCAAACAGAGCGATTTTTCGGACTCAACAATAACACTAAGCACCACTATTGCGATTACCGATACGACTGTAGCGAGCGGTAGCCATTTCGTAACAGATGACGTCACATGACGACATCGCTGTTTTCGCGCCAAAAACTTTAAAAATTAATTAAAAAATAAGTTGCTCTTAAAAAGCGGAAATATGCGAGATTAAGGAGTTTCTCCCTATGCTTAATCGAAATAAAATATGTTTGGAAAATGCTGTAATTGTCCATTCGAAGTTACTTCAATTATTTAAAAAACTGCACAATTTAAAGCTTATTTAAAAAGCAAAGGAAGCCATTTTTATTAGAATTAAATCACATTGCCATTCACGACAATCACTCGAGAAACTTTAATTCTTTTAGACAATAAATTAAAATAAATTCATTTTAGAGACATCGATCAACTTCAAATGACGTCAAATATATTTCACTAGATTCTTTTTATGTTGAAATAAAATATTTTCATTCTATTTAAAAGCGAGGAATATTACATATTTATTCTTTGATAAATCGTTTGCAAAATTTATTAAATATTAAGTAATCAATTAATTTTCGAAATAAAATAAATGAAACTAGCCGAATTTAACAGATAAATGTTTGAATTAATGCTGTGTTTGGCGCCTTTTTACCTGTTAAACACAACTGTTGTGTGGAAGCGGGTTAAATAACAGCTTTTGTTACAAACCTACTTTTTATTAACTCTTTAGTTATATCAATAAAAATAAATTTTTATATGATATAAAAAATGCATTCTTAATTTTTTTTATATGTTTTCGCTCCTAAAATTTATTTCACTGCAAAATAATAATAATGATAATAATTAACCAGTGAAGGAGAATTTAATCTACTACTAATAGCACATTGAGCAAAAATTTATTCAACATAAGTCATTTCATACCATAATATATAATACAAGTACATAATATGCACTTTACAGGATTTACTACACTTAATATTTGCTTTTGTTGATAACATTACTTGTATAGAACGCTACAACAAGGTCCCTTGAAAAATTGTTTTTTCAATCGATGAAGTTCATTGAATTCAATTTTTTTTTCCCCTGAGATTTTTGATGTCTTTTAATTTTGATGCACTGAATTTTTTGCTTATTGCACTCGCTGGCATCATTTGTAGTTTTTTTTTAATAATTGAAGTTCTTCAAATTCAATTTTTTTCTGAAATTTTCAATATCTTTTTATTTCAATAAGCTGAATTTTTTGACATATCACACTTGCCTCTAGTTATTTGTAGGATGGGCTATGAAAGTGGGTGACAGACAGACTGAAAAATTATAATAACTTCCTCCTTTTATGTTATAATGTAGTGTGGAAGTTAAAAAATTGGTATTCTTGAAAGCTAACCCGTTAAATCCGGCCCTGTGAACAAAGCTTGCCTTCCTTAAGAAGCAACATTTCAGAGAAATTTTAAAAACCTGCTCAAATCCTCCGAGCAGCTCCACTGTGTCCGGATGAAGAAGTGACATCATTTTGAAGTCATCTCTGGCAGCGAACTGCTGCGGAGCTTCCCCCCCCACTTCCAACCTTGATCGAGAGAATTTGGAAAATCATTTCTCAGGATAAGGATCTTTACAAAACTTTCAATGGAAGAGCTTAAGGGAAGGACGTGTCATGTGACAAAAAGATAAAAGCAAGAAAATGAGCTATGAGCTTAGATAAATTAAAAACTATACTAGAAAATCCAAATGCTAAAAGCGTACTTAACTTTCAATTTATTAAAAAAGATGAAGCTTTAAGAAGGGAATAACCTGTCACAAAAATTTCCATTTTTTTTTTTTCAAAAATGTCACATAGCATGTTCTCCTACCAAGCTCTTCAATTCCATAATATAATCAATTACCTGGCTAATTCCTTACAGCTTTTGGAAGAAACATGTTTTCTTGAAATCATTTGCTAGATAAATATCACGCAGTATTCAATGTATCTATAATAATAAAAGAAAGAGTCTGTCTATGCATGTCTGTGGATTGTGAAAGACCCACTTAGACTACCCTCAGAAATTTGAAATTTTTAACATAGATTCCCTTTAATACCAACATGTTCACCTGAGGCTTAGTTTTTTCATATTAATTCTATTTTTAAATAAAATTCGAATTTTCTGAAAAAAGTACACCACTTTCGCTCAAATTCGATAATTTGTTTTCCTTTCCTGTTGCAATCGGCTGAATAAATTAAATAAACTTTTATGAAAATCATTAAAATGGAATTTTTTTTATTTTATTCTGCTGCCATTACCTTTAGAAACTAAATGAGTATGAGTATTTAAGCAATAAATGCATAGTGAAGCTTTGACTTAACTATAAACGGTTGTACAAGGTCATCACACTAGAGCTGCATATTAGGGTTTTATGCCTTAATTTTTTGCCAAATACTTTGCCAATGTCGCTAGGCTAAGTTATTACAAAAATGAGCCAAATTAGCAAAAAAATATATATATAATAATTTATAAGCAGGTTGGTTGTGCAAAGGTCATCGCACTAGAGCTGAAAGGGTGCGTTTGTAGCTATATCTTTTCCTCGTTAAATTAGCAAAAATGTGCCAAACGAGCTAAAATGATTTTATGAGGGAACTTTCAATGGCATTTATCCGTGAATTCAATAGCCTATTTATAATTTTGAATTTTAAGGTAATATAAATAACGGGATTCTATACTAGAGGGAGAACAATGAACATAAACGGGTCCTATAACGGGTTAAATGATATATATAAATAATGATTTTTTTTAGTCTGTGGGGGTATTTATTTCTAATTGCAAATAAACAATCTATTAAATTTAGGGCAAATACAAATGCATAGAGCCAAGGTGGCAGAGTTTAAAACACTTTTCTTGTGATTAAGTCTTTGGCTAACACAACAGCAACAAAATGGAACTAGTAAGAAAATTGCTTGACGAAATAATGTTGTTTACAAATGATTTTATCAAAAATTAAACATTTGAAACAATTTTTAAAAACTCTTTTAAACAGCAAATTCATTTATCATTCATCATTTGGAGCGATAGCTCCATATTTTAATCAATTATCTGGATAAGATGCTCTTAAATTTTTTTTAAAAATAAATTAGTGACCCTAAAATAATTTAACTGCTTAAGATCACAGTACACTCAATGTATTGTAAATGAACAATATCTAATTTCAGGCCGATACAACTACACAGTACGAACATGACACAGTTTAAAACAATCTTTTGTTATGCTGAGTGTTTGAGCTTGTCAAAAATGGTACTCATGTAAACGTCCTTATGTTTATCCACTTACCAGAATAGGCATCCAATTCAACTCGACACATTTCATTACAGATTCCAAGATCGGGAGTTGCTTTGTTGAAATAGCCGCTTGGCTTGTATCAGCAGTGTTTCTACTCATGTGTTCAACAGAAGCATGACCAGTTGTACAGAAACACACGAGGTTCTAGAGGTTGTTCGCGGATAGTGCTCTCTCCATGATGAGCACTCACAGCCTTGTATAGATGGCTTACCTAAAACAAATAAATTAACTTAGTATGCATACACTCTAAAAAAAATCTGTAAGGTTAGTAAGAATTCTCTGGGAAACTCGGCTTTCATAAGTTTTTTTAGTTAAGCTTTCATAAGTTTTTTTTTTTTGTTACATAAGAAATATTTGTATATATTACTAATTAAAGCTTAGTAAGTTAGACTAAGAAAACTGTAATAGATTTACAGGGGATTTTTTTTTTTTTGTATGTTTACTAAGAAACTGGTAGTAAACTGGTTACAAAAGTTTAAAACAAGAGGGCACCACTAATTTTCTGTTAGTCAGGTATTATTTCGAATTTCCGGAGAAGGATAGAACCCCAGAAACACCAGATCTGCGCACTCGTCTTGCAACGAGGAACTGCACCTTTGTCCTCGCTGCTATGGGGGACTTGCATTTTGATTGCTTGTAAATAAAGAGGTTAAAATCTTCATCCTTAAAGAAGCTTTATGTAATTGATTAAGAAATTTTAAGATAGATTGTTTTGCACATTGCAATTTCCTTTTAAATATGACTTTATTTAAGTTAACAATACTAACAGAAATATGTTTAAATTTAAAAATTACTCTTGGTAACTTACGTATTGAAGAGGTTTTGTTTGGTTCATTATATTTATACAAAAATCTATTTTCTTTAAATTAAGTATTCCAAAAATTAATCATGGCAAAAAAATTAAAAATTAATTTCCAAGTAAATAAAAGAAATTAGTTATCAATCAGTAAACATATTCATCTTCGCACAAAATTAAAAATGTTGTGTGTAAGTCAGTAAGTAAATGAAAAATAACTATTACCATTTTAAACATAGTTTTCGGATATGAAGTTTTGAAAAAATTTAACGCAATTTTTATATAGTAAAATAAAAAATGCCACATTTTTCGATTTCTTATCGTTGCGATATCGATTCGTCATAATCTATAGAAAAGATAGCCAGGGGGCGCTGTAAGGCGTTACATCAATTTACTTAGTATTACTACAGCAGTTTGTTTAGTATACCTACTATCAGAGATTGCTTACAGGTGATTTTCTAGGAAATGGTGCGATGCCTGTAAAGTTACTAAGTAAGCGTTAGTAAATTCACGCCAAATTTTTTACAGTGCATAGAAACTTGAGAATTTTAAGATATAGATTAATATGCCGGAGTCCACTTTTTACATGAGTTTAAACATAAGTAAATTTTCCAGATAAATGTTAAGATTTTCAATAAAATACAAACATGTGATTAATATTTCAATAAGAAAAAAATAGATTAATGGGTTAAATTGGAAAAATTAGCACAATTAGACTTAGGAGATTTTTAATTGAAGGCAACTTTGATTGATACTAAACCATTTTTGATTTTTTCTCTCATTATAAACAGTTGACAGTAATGTTAAAATATTTTTAAAGGAAAAGTTTTTAAAGGAAAACAATACTATTTAAGTTAATTTTACATAAAACATAATGGCAAACCAACCTGCAACTTATCTGCCCTCATTCGATCTGCATAAATTAACTTAACATATTGACCAATATTGATGTCAGTGTTGTAACTCTACAAAACAAATTTCATCTATAAATATCATTTTATAAAAAAAGCACATATTTTAATTCAAAACTAAGTACCCATGACTACTTAAATATCTTTTTACGATATATTTGAGCAGTCATCATACCTGATTGCTAAGGATAGCTTTACACCATCTAAATACATCTTGCAAAGTAAATGGGACTGTCTGCTTTGGTTTACATGAATATTCATGGAAACAATGGAAATCTAAGACATTCAAGGCTATTAACTACATCTTCCCATTCATGCTTTTTAATTCATACTAGCAAATTTATGCCCGTACTGCGCACACATTGAAAATATCAAATCGATCCAAGTCTATACCAGATAATCTGTTATAGAATCATAAACTTAAGTTATTCTTCCTGCTCGTTATCAAGTATAAAATCCCGTTTCATAGCTTTAAAATTTTAAAATCAAAAATACGCTGCAAAATGAACTCATAAATGCCATCACAATTCCCTCATCTATATACATAAAAGGCGACTTCTGTTTGTTTGTTTGTCTGTATAGGACGCAAAACTTAAGAACCACGCAACAGATTGTCACGAAATTTGGCACAAAAATTCATCTCATCTCCAGAACAAACATAGGCTAAGAATTTTTTGAATCGGACCATTCCTTCTATCGTTTTCGAACGTTTTAAGGGAAAAAATACACCACTTTCGTTCAAATCCGATCATTTGTTCTCTTTCGTGATGCCATCAGGCAGAAAAATTTAAATAAAACTTTTTAGAAAACAATTGAAATTGAAAATTTTTAATTTATTTAATATTTGTTCATTGCCTTCAGAAACAAAATTAATAATTTGAAAAAATAGTTGGATATGTTTCAAATTACGTAATCCTACCAGTCTCCATTCTATTATTTCATTGTGTATATATGATTTTAATTATGAATTTTTTAAAAGCATAGTTAAGCCTTTACTGAATTATGTTGTTTTTTGAAGACCGTTGCACTACAGATGCATATTAGGGTTTCATGTCTTCCTTCAAATAATGAATTTAGTTTCTGAAAGTATTATTTAATTTTTTCAGCAGATGGCATCAGGAAAGTAAAAAAAAATGATCGGATTCGAGCCAAAGTGGTGTAGTTTTTCCAGAAAATTCGAATTTTCTCAAAAAATAGAAAATTTTGAGCTCTGAAAGTTCTTATTCTGTAACTTAAGTATGAACTACGCATTTGTGCCAAGTTACGAGTCAAACAAATGTCTAGTTTGTGAGTTTCTGAGCGACATACACACACACATAGAAAACTTCATTTTTATTATTATAAATTACCATAATTATATGCGACTCGACTAATAAGCTGTACTGCTTTAAAATTTAAGTACTCAGCAGTAATAAAATGATAGTTTTTGAAAGAGGGCAGTACCAGGCAGTGCAAGAAATACTTCAAGTATGTATTTTTTTATTTTAAGATTTTAGACTTTTTAAAAAAGCATAACACCCAATTTAAAATTTAATTGTTTCGACAGAAAATTGCAACTATTTTTACACTTAAGATACGAATATGTGCCGCCTAATGCCAAAGAGGCCGTTTTTCAGAAAGAGATATGCAGTCAAATAGAATTGTTAGTTGCATGCACTTAGCATTCAAATACAAATTAACACAGCGTCTTTTGGCATGGCAAAACACAATCTAATTTTCCTAAATTGAAAAAAAAATTGTAGGTATACTCAATGAAAAGTTATTAATCTTCAGGTATTTTCTAAGCCGAAGCAGTGAATAAAAAAAACCTTATTACTGAACTCAAGCATTATTTTAACCTAGTCTGCAGGGATTTGGGAATAGATCTGTTTTGTGATGAAGAAAAGATCTGGATTTTCCATTGATTTTACATGAACATAAAAAGAGAAACAATTTAAGAAACCGATCAGAATAAAAAAAACAATATTTTATTACATACTTATTTAATTTGTTGAAAAGAATTATTCAGTGAGATGTTATTTAAGTATTTTTAGGTGTATTTTTGCTATTAGAATTTATTTGCATTTTATTTTTAATATGGCATACAATTTTATCCATAACACATGAAGTAAAAGGGGATGATTAGGAAGCGCCCGTTTAAAAAAAAAAAATAGGCTTTCAAAAAACAATCAGTGAATTAACACGTTTGTTAAAAGCTGTTTGCTAAGAGTAAGGCACGAAGACACAACATGAATAGTTACGAAAACTTTTCTTCAACAATAAGAGTTTTAAAATTCACCTATAAAAACTTATAACCATTTTAATACCCTTCAAAACAAAGTTTCTCATAAGCAACACTTTAGTTCAGAGAATAACCAGAGTTTATAAGGAAAAGAGAATTGGAAGACAATACGTTCTGTTTTTTAAAAAAAATAGACAAAACTTTCTTTAGAAAAAGGAGAAACTTAATTTAATTATATTCAGAAAATACTAAATTTTATTTCACGAAAATACAATAAAATTTAGCAACGACAATAGAAAAGTTAGTCGTTAGCCAAGGGTTGTCCCACACCACATTAAAAACCTTCAATAAATGCGAGCTGCATTTTGAAAAATTGGCAGTTACAGGAGATGGCTTTTTATTTCCTGAAGGTACAAATAGTTAAAATTTATAAATAAAAACAATTGAATCACAATAAAAATATATACCGTTTGTTCAGATAAATTTATCCGAACTAGTTTATGAACCAGAAGCTTTAGCAATGGCATCAACCAGACTTGTTTTACCCACACCAGGGCTACATCCCAGTACAATTGGTCTAGGAAGCTGCATAGCCCGCAATATGCACATAGCATTAGCTTTGGTTGAACGGGATCCTAGTTCATAATCCATGTTTCCCAGTATATCTTCCAGTCCTGAAATTAAATAAACAATTCTAATTTTGATACAATAATTCCTGACAAAAACATTTATGGTTGCATTAAGGCCTTTATTTACAAGGCCTAACTAGACAGGAATGGAATTCAAAGTTTCATAAAATAACAAATGGCACAAAGACCATTATAGAAGAGGTATTTACATCAACATATTTTAGAACCAAATTGTTAGCACTCTAACCAATTAGCCCATCTTTTTCCTTGCATTAACTGGTTAAGTTCCAATAGTTTAACACGTTGTAACTAGTGTTTGTAAAAAAAAGAGTGATTTTAATCCGACAAAAAAATCAAGGTAGTGGTATAGACTTTCGAAGGAATTTAAGACGGAAATTACAGAAAAATTCTATCGTTAACACTTTTGGTGGAGATAATGCCGTAAAGCATCTAAAACTAAGGTTTTGATAATCACATAGATGACTTATGACTTGAGTGGGGGGGCCCGTTAGGGCCAAGCACCGCGACCACTGGTAATCACATAGATAATAATAGTCAAATTAAAAAAAAATCTGTAACTAATAGGGTGACGCTATTGGCAAACAGAAATACTTATTATAATGAATATTTTTTAGCCCTGTTACTAAATTACAGTAGTATTAGTTAGCAATTCATATGCTCTTAAAAATAATAGCAAGAAATTTCTGTGAATGTTTTTAGAACCTTAGATTGTAAACTGTTATTCAAAAGCATTTGGAGAAGGCTTTCTTACCAAGCTGGATTTGGAAAGGTCCGATACAAAAACGTGTTCACTTAAATGTTCGATTCCAAGCTCCATTTAATAAATTAGTAATTTCTGGCAAATACAAAGCTAAAGTATTGAGATCCCGTCCTCCTAATTTGATGGGTCTCGGCCAATGGCGATTGTCTACCATTCACTCAAAAGTAATTGGTTGCCATTTTTCAATCGCCAATTGACAACGGAAAATATAAAATACCACAGTCGGTCATTTTGTGGGAAATTTGTTTGAGATACGTAAAAATAAAAAAATACGATTTCACTGTGAACCTGAATAGTCTTCCGTTTGGTAATATTATGCTCTGGCAAACTATTTAATGCTTCATTCCGATCATTTTCTTTTTTATTTTGTCTTGATATCTATACAATCAACAGAGTTATATGCATTTAAGTGAAAGTAGTTTTCAACCGAAAATCGGCTTTGAAGCTAAGTTGAAATGGCCGCCAAAAAAAATTACGAACTCCAAAAGATTTTTTACTTTGGCTTTGAACTCACCTAGTATTTGGAAATATATGGTAAAAAATTAGGAAAATCAAAAATGTTGAGCAACAGGTCTGGGTGATTAGTAATGGATTGACCCTATGAGGTATTCAAAGCAAATTTGACACATACTTTGAAATCACTTAGCAGAGGATTAAGTGGAATCCGCCAGAGCTACACACAATGGTAATTAAGAGCCACAGTCTAGTGAGGAGCCAATGGGTGACACCAGGAAGCACAATTCCTCAGCAGTTATTTTAGCAAACGTCGCTTGCCTTACCGATCCTCTAATAATTAATTCCAAACAACCATCTACAGCCTATCCTACTGTCATGCATGGAAGATATGTCGACAAAGTATTGGGGTTCGAAATTCAGAAACACAGAATTGCCAACCAATAATTAGAATTTCTGCAATAGTTTTAACTATTTTATGGTTAACATTTTCAACGTACTAATATCTGAAAAAAATGCCAAATTACATCTTTGTGAAACACCGGATGATGTTATTTAGGAGTAGTGGCAGATTGCAATGGCAGAATACAAAATTTCAATCGCTCTGCATTCAATAGATATTCAAATATTTCGCCCTAGAACTATTTTAATGTTAAGCTTGTCATTCTTGCAAGCGAAATATCTTGTTAAGAAAAGAAAACAGACAAGAAAATAGGAATAATAGAAAGAATTTCGAATGCCTTAAAGAAAATCTGGAAATTGTCGAGTGATGTTCTTCCAGCAATGCAGCAGCTTGCAATGGATGGAAACAAATATTTAATTCCTTCTGCATCAAGTAGATATTTGAATATTTAGCTCTTACAACTACTTTTACAATAAGCACACTGCATAACCACTTTTAAATTTCGGCAATAATCCGTTTTGGAATGTTCAACTTCATGAGAGGGAGCAAATATCCAGGGGATTTATAAATTCCAAGTATGCTGTGAACCACATAACGTATTTTATCATAATGCTTCAGTTCATATTTACACATTTCAAGCTTGTCACAAAGCTTTGTCCAAGCTGCCATGCCGATACTAAATATAAAATTTTACGATTTATTCATATCGTAATAATTTTTCTTTCTGCTTGACACATGTTGTTGCAAATCTCCCTGGTTTAGCAGAGCTAAACCAGGTCTATGATGTTTGTCACTCATAAAAAGTCCAGGATCATGACTGGATTTTCACAGATATTGAGTCTGGAATGACCCAGACAGTCCAGGATGTGGTCGGGTGACGCCTGTTTGTTGGAACACTTCAGGCAGATAGGAAAGGTCTTTTTCCCATTCGTGTAACACAGAGATCTAATGTGCTTGACACATAACATTTTTATATTCATTATCAAAAAAATCCAGACTCTATATCAGCAAAAGGCGATAAGAGATGATCAGTCGAATCTGCGCCAAAATTTTGTCATGCACACAGTATTTGTTGTTAATCCAATTAATTGAATGTATTTTCTCTTGAAATAAAATGTTTGTATGTTTTTACCAATAAATTAATATTTGGTGCTGTCAAAAGGAAATTGTGTATGTCACGTCCGTTACAAATGTAATTAGCCAACTTTATGTATAAAACATTTCTGCTTTTGAAGAATGAATTTAACCTTTCACTACACCATGGGCCACAGAACTATATTTAGACATATAAAGCAATAGGTTTACTTTTCTTGCAATATTTCATAATATTTAAAAACGTCAATCGGGGCTAAGTAACAATCTGAAAAATTCTAGCCAAATAATAGGTTAATTAGAATTAGCCTATTTTCCACCTATTGAGCGGCTCATGTTTAGTAAAAACTGCTTAATATGAATGAGTATTCACCTTAAAGGAGTGTATCGCTTTACAAAAGTAAGAATATAATTGATTTTTACATTTTGGGGAATTCTTTAGTTTAGAACTTTTCTGATAAATCATAGGGCGGCAAAGAATAAAGACTTTTTAAAAACAAACTTCTAAGTAATCTAGCCAACCAAAGACACAAAATACTAGTTTCTATGCAGAAAAAAAATCGGGCAGTGAAGCATTAAAGCTTCTCCTAACGTAATGTAACAAACACATTTTGACACAAAGATTCAACATTGCTAGCAGTGTGTGCTCTAGCATCAAATTTGAAAGCAAATAAGGGCCTTAAAAATATGCACTTAAAGAACCCATTTAATTATAATCTAAGCAATAAAAAAAAATATATATGAACGGTAGTAATCTAATCACATTTCAAGAGCGATTTTAAGCGCGTATCCCCGGAAATTGGCATACTTAGAAAGGCGCAAAAGGGATAAACTTTTAGAAAAATTCATTGATACATTTTTTAAAATCAATCTTTGGCCTTTTGGGGCCATTAGACTGGAGTGTGAGGGAAAATATGGAAACCTCCATTTCATAATCTTCTAAAGACATCAATACAAGGATAAAAGACACACAATAACTATCTACTACTTGATTTAAACAAATCCATTGACTCCAACGATTTAACAATCTACAACCATACAAATTCAATTACTCCTCAAGCACATGAAACAAATTTAAGTATTTTTCAGAAATATTACCAATATGGAATATTACCTATCTGAAATAGAGATAATTCTTTCTTTATTGGACGCCCCTCTCCTCCTTGAGCCTACAAATATATATATATATATATTTATTCATCATTCAAGTTAGATTATTTTAAAATAACACCTGAAAATTTTTTAAATCATAATTTATGAATTTAGAAACAGCGTGTTTGTAGGTGGATGAGCGATTCTTTCATTTAAAAAGGATAAAAAGATTTGGAATGAAACTTAACTTTGCAGTATCAAAAATATGTATATGCCATCTATAAAAGGAGAAAATTGTAAACAAAAACAATGCAATTTGATCGGTTTGGTATATTGGGAGGGAACGCCCCCCATACTGTGTGTCCACATTAGTTGAAAGTTAAAATTATTTTTTTAAAAAATGCAACACATTCAACTACTACTGCATCCTAACAAAAAATTTAATTAAGAAATGGGAAATGGCACAGTTTGTATAAATGGTCAAATATACAATAACTGTTATAGCTGACGTTGCACAGGTAGAGGTGAAAAAATAATTTAATAGTCAATTTAACTTATGTTTTTTCTTCCATTTGAGTTATATAAGATATGAAGATTGCCCAGTAATTTTTTCCATTTAATTACCCATCTTGGATTGGATATAGAAATGATTAATATTAATTTCTCAAAAATACCTTTGATAAGAAGCTCAAAATAAAAAGAATACATATTTAAGTAAAAAATAATCAGTGGGAATTAAAAATAAGCTACTAAAGCAAACAATTTGCATTTTTATATCGATCAGTTCAATTCATCTATTCCTTAATCCGTTATAGAAAAATAAGCTTATGTTGCTGTTACCGTTCGTTATGAAGTACACAATCCTGCTACTTATATTACCGTAAAAATTCAAAAACGCTATAAAATTCACTGATAAAGTCATCGTAATTTCCCGAATTAAAAAAAGGACATTTGGCGCTTTTTTACGAATTTGGCGAGGAAAAGATATAGCTACCAACACACCCATTCAGCTCTCGTGCGATGACCTTCGCACAACCAGCTAATTAAAAAAAATGTGCTCATTTGGTACGTTTTTTGTAATACCTTGGCGAGTTTGGCAAAGTATTTGATGAAAAGAGGAAGACATAAAATCCCTAATGCAGCTACAGTGCGATGGCTTTCAAAGGCCAACATAGTTCAGTATTATTTTAAAAATTCGCAATTCAATTAAGAATAGATTGTAATGAAATGGTAGTGATAAGTTGCAACCTTTCACCTGTTGGCGATTATTTGTGATGTTGAGAACCTTATTGAAAGCTGCTTCACTACTGAACGTGCAGTCCATTCTATTTAATGTTTCTGACTGGATTTCATTGATTGCTTTTGGTTTTTCTCTCAAAATGAAAGATTTAGATGAAAATAATTTTTTCTTTCTATGCAAGCTTTCTTTTAACAAATGTCTTAATTAGCCAGCAGCACAGCAAGAAATTGACATTTAAAAAATTTATTAAGAATAAAATTTCTTAGAAAACTTACTTTTGAATACCAAAACATAAGTAATGAAAGGCAACAATGTTGGAGCTATTGCCATCCATGACCTTAAACCATTACATTGATTACCTTACATTTATTTTGGACTTAATTTAGAACTAAATTTTAAATCTAAGTAATGCATTATTTTGATTTTTTTTTAAATAAATTTAAGCTGACAAATTACTAAAATTCTACAACTTCCAAGAAAAAAATTTGAATTTTGTCTACAAAAGATTGATAGAACACTTTCGCTGACGAACATTTTGTTGTCAACGGAATGAGTATAATATTAAAATATGCAATCAATAGTAAACTGTTTAATGAACTAGAAGATAACTGCGGTACAAAGAACTGAAAATTTATTTTTAAAAATTAGAACTCTTTTAGAAAAAGTAGAAGGAATGTGTACAAATTAAGGTATAGAAGAATTCATAGAGCTAAATATATCTTTAAAACATCCAAAAATCATTCAAGAAAACGTATACAAACTAATTCATTGTAAATAAGAAATAGATCGCTCATTTCTCTCATCCAATTGTGAGATCACACATGAGTCGTAACTCTACAATCCATGAGTAGTACAATTTTTGTTAAGAAAAACTTTTATAATTGAATTGAACCATAATATAATATTCAATAATTAAGTTGAAATGACTCCTCTTATATACAATAAATTGTTTTTTTACTAATAATGAAATGTAACAACTATACATGCGCAGATTTTTCATTTATATTGATTTCAAAACAAAGCATTAAAATAAGTTTAACTGGTTGTTTATGAAGAGTATAGAATTTTAAATATACTTTAGACCTTTTGCAAATGTTTCGAAAACCTATTTGTGTCATTAGATTACATGACTATATTAAGATTACTACTGACTAGACCATGACCAGATTATTGCTCGTGCAATAAATTTAGCTCCATGCTGTTTTTAAAAGGAAAAATTGCCATCCGACTTACTTCTATAGAAGAAAAGCACTACCCCCGAAGTCCTGTCTTTCCTCAACAACACGACTCCAATACGTTGAATAACAGCAACGGAAAGTCTGCCGGGTTGCTTCGTCTCAAGCCGGAACTCTTCCAGAATCTTGGTGCTGTGTTGCCCATGTAAGTGAAATGGCAGCAGAATCTTCCGGTGGCAGTATGTAAAATTTCAACACAATTCCTTTCAAAGACAACATTCAATCTATAATTTGAAATTTGCAGAATTCATAAGAAAAAAAAATATTTGTACAACATTACTTTGCTCAAACATTTAAAACATGGTTGGATATACTGCAGACAATGTAAAATATACATAAATAAAATTTGAATGGAAACACAAACTATAGGTTTCATTGAAATCCATACAAAATAAAAACTAATAACAGATGTTTAAATGAAAACTAAAAAAAAGTTTTTAAAAAGAAAAGTTTATGAAATAAAAAATCATAGCAAGAATGACAGAAATTGGAAAGCATAAGGAAATTATCTCAAGCCAACAACTGCAATTAAAAAAATGGGAAGGTTGGTTTTCAGTTTATTGGATTACTTTTGATTTGAAAAGGCAATTTCTAGCAGACTGAATATAAACTTGGAACTTTGGTCCACGCATGAAACACAAACAAACCATCTTTATGGATTCATCTTTATTGAAATGAACAACTACTAATTTCGAAAGGGCCAACTGAAAACAACAAAAAAGTGTTTCTTCAGGAATTCAGTATTAGTTAAAAACAATTAGGATACACTTTTATAAGCATTTATAATTTATAAGCATTTATTTGTAACTTTTTTATTTTAAAAATAAACTAAAGACAGTGCGCCTAAAGGAAAAAAGTATTTGAAAAATAAGTTCTTTCAATAATTAATGATTAATAATTTTTTAATATTTAATATGATTTAAGAAATCCCAACGGTAAAAGAAATGACAGGATGAACTTGCAAAGTAGCAAAATGAATTCTCTAATGCAAACAGAATACATAAAAAAAAAACTAAACTATTTGATAATTATTAGCTTAATACACGATCTGTGGAGATTTTTGTAGCCAATGGCTACCATAATAAATTTGGCGATTTGGCGAAAAAATTGCTGGACATGGTTCTTATGAAAGTGCACCCCTCCAGGCTAGCTTTCCAAAAATGTGAAAAAAAATTAATGATGGGATCATGACGATAAAGAGAAAATAAGAAAGAATTACTTTCCCGACCACTTGGATCATAAGTTCCTCCATTGGCATGACCGCCTCACGGTTTTTTAAAATTATATTTCAATATATGTTGGCCCTGGATAATTATCCAAGGTTTATGGAGTAAGACTGCCAACTGTCCCACTACCAATTTATGTGGTCTACAACCGTTTAAAAAATTGTGTAGAATTTTAGGGACATCAGCACATGCATTTCAGGTACTCCTCCGTGCCAGACATTTGACTAGTAGTTGAAAATCCATCGTTAAAGATTGAAGATAAAGTAAAAACAGTTCCTCTAGATTTCTCGGATTGAGTTTTAAATTGAACATTTCTAGGATATGTTTTGATCCGAACAACATCTGCATGCATCATCATTGCCATATTAAAAATAAATTTTAAAAATATATATAAAGTTATAAAAAGATAAAATAAAATTATTTAATATATAAAAATAAAATAAAAAATATTAAATACATAAATAAAAAAATATATTATAATAAATTAATAAATTAAAAAAAAACAATTATAAAAAATAATAATAAAATAAAATAGAATATAAAAAATAATAAAATATATTAAAACAAATAAAACATGTTACATTTAATAGGTGTTATGATGTAATAGATTCGAAAAATAAAACTAAATAAAAAAATTTATAATAATTTTAAAAATTATTACTAAAAATATAAAATTAAAAATAATTAATAAAAATAATAAAAAATAAACGAATAAAATTTTTAATATAAAAAAAATAATATTTATTAATAAATTTAAATAAAATATAATTAAATTAATAAAATTATAATAACGCTAAAATTATATTAATTAAAAAAAAATCACTATAATAAAATAAATAAAATAAAAATATAAAATAAAAGGCAATTAATATATAATTTAAAAATCCAAAAAATAATTAAAAAAAAAAATAAAAAATAAAATTATAAATCAAAAATGAAAATAATAAATAAAAAATTACTTATAATACAATAAATATATAAATAAAATTACTCCACATGCCCGCCTCACCGTTAAAATTTTTTATTCAATATAAAAATGGCCTGGATAAAAATAAAAAGGTATGCAAACTGCCAACTGTCCCCCCACTTTTTCATAGTATTTTCTACAATTTTTAGTCCAGATAAATGTGTAAAATTATTTAGGGACAAATAAAAATTGTTTATATGTCTGCACACTTTTCGTAAATATTACTCCGTGCCAGAATTTGACTAGTAGTTGAAAATCCAACATATCCAAATTGTTGACCGGTGAGTATTAGACGGGATAATCAAGGTTCTGTACTGATATTTCTTGTGAAAAAGTGTAGATAAGAATGGAATTACTTTGAGATTCATTTTTTACAGATTGAAGATAAAGTAAAACATCTCTAGAGTTCCCGATTGAGTTTTCAAGACACTTTTGAACATTCAGGACCGAACAACTTCTGCATCATTTGCCATAGCTTCGGTTAGCAAATGAACATAAAAAAATAAAACAAAATACAAATATTGGTAAACACACTATACAAGTTGAATGTTACTAAACATTTCATATGACAAAACGTTTTTTGGGTTCTTTAAATGGAATATAAACTGTTTTATAGGTATAATAATTATAATTTAACAACAAATTTTTCTTTAAACGTTTTTTGCGCCAACAAATGTAAAAAATAAAAGAGTAAAATAATGTTGAAAAGCATTCTAAATTGCGTTAGATATTTACAAAAGGCTTTAAAATATTTTATAAATTAGAGTACAAATAATTTACCAAATATCCATATGAATATCAATTTTAATGAGTATTATGCATAATGAATAATTATGTATTTGAATTTCAATGAGTGCCAAGCGAAACGAATAACAAAATAACGTTCAACTATAAACAAACATCAATTAATTGCAAGCAAAATATTGCTGTGCATCACATAAAAAATACATTATCCCCGAATCCATATTTATTAGAAAAACGTCTTTCGTTATTTGGCGCCCTTAAATAATCAGTAAATATTAGGGCCCCCTGGTGGCCGAGAGGCGTAAGTGACCAGCCTGTCATCAAGAAAGTAGCAGGTCTGCCCCTAGGGGGAAAGGTGAAGTAAATTTGAACCAGTATCCCATAAGGCAGTTCGCAAGCTCTAGCAGGTGGCATGCCATACGCCACCAGATGACGCCATGAGATAATTCGACTAATAAAAATATATATATTAAATATTAACTAATTGAAACTTTTTACCAGTTTTGCTAATATAAGTTTATAGTTGGATATGTATTGATAATTTTTGGCAGACATGAGGTATATATTCATAAGAGAAGCCGATTAAAAAAGGCGGTTTTATATTTTTCATAATGGGGAACATTCATGTGATGTCACGTGGTTTGTTATGCTACTGCTCTCGAACCACGTGCTAATGTTTCCTACTGCTGAAACCTGTCTTACTGCTTTTTTCCCACAGCGATTTGGCATTGAAGCTCAGGCGGATATGGATTCATTCCATGATGCATTGCGAAAACGGCGAAATGTGGATTCAACACACAATCGCGCGGTTTGTATTGGTTTTAGAAGCGAATTCTGTTGAACCTATTCTTGCAACATCACTCACCAATAGATGGCGCGGCATGCTCGTAAGAAAACTCATAAATTTAGAAAGTAGCAGATATGCCCATCGATTGCGCAATCCCGTACAACGCAATACAAAACGTCCGATTCCGTGATGAATAAACATTTTACCATTTTTGCAATGCATCATGGGATGCACCTGCACAAAGAATGCTTTTGCCGAAGAGTTACATGCAATAAAAACTGCATTTTTTATATGCTTCTTTTATGAATATAAACTTCATGTCTGCCAGAAATTATCAATACATATCCAGCTATAAACTTATGCTAGCAAAACTGGTAAAAAGTTTTAATTAGTTAATATTAAATATATATTTTCTTATTAGTCAAATTATCCCGTGGTGCCATCTGGTGGCGTTAGGCCTGTCATCTGCTAGGGCTTGCGAAAAGCCTTATGGGATACTGGCTCATAAGTGGCTTCACATTTCCCCCTAGGGGCAGATCTGCTACTTTCTAAATCTATGGAAAAACTGTTAAAAAATATTTTCTTTTTTTCTTTCGAAAGAATGGTGTGATGAGTTAGTTGACTCGTGTTCCCGCCTTTTATGAGTTGGAAGTCCGTCGTAAGTTGATTATTTATTTTTAATTCTACATAATACACATTAATCTACATATTTTTTTTTCTCTAAAATCATTAACTAACAAAAGTACCAATAAGTTAAAATGTAAAAAATTAATTTCACATAGCATTAAACTTTTCTTGCGCATTTTTTTCGAGCCCTGGTAACCTATTATAGAAACTAAGTTTGGGCCGATGGGGGATTTTTTTTAAAGTCACTTATAGATGAAACATATAATAATAGTTTCTCAACTATGATACTTATCTAAGACTTGTTATTGAAATCACCTAAAAGTTTATATATGTAATATGTAAAACCGAGTTCCAGCTTTTATTTACACCTCTTCTTTTCCTGAATACATAAATTAAAATCCAGCCATTTTTGTTTATTTCCTATTTTCACAATACGTAACTGTTTTTAACGATCTATCGGTTAATAATTCTACTTTGCTTCTGTCGCAATGTACTGAAGTGCTTTAGAGCTTTTTTTATTTTAGAAGGGAAAGACATTTCACATTCACGAAATCGGTATTAACACAAATAAATTTTTAAAAGAGCGTCAAATTTGATGAAATAACTGAATCTAAATGCATTAATATATTTATTGTATGAGCTTTTAAGAATGTTATTATGCATGTTTAGAAAAAATGTATATATGGGTCTTTCTTCCAAAAATGGCCATTCACTTATTATTAAATTTTAGAAATTTAAAAATGATTTAACTCTTCTACTTTTTCCCTATGATGTACAAACAACCAAAGAACATTAGTAAAGATGTAGTCCTGTTCAATTCATTTTTTAATTAAAAATTATTTTGTAAAAGATAAAGGGAGGTGAGATTTCAGAAACAGAGTGGGGACTAAATTATTAAATACCTACAATAAACATTTATATTTTACAAAAGCTAACAACAGATATTTCAATTGACAGTAGAAATTTATTTTAAAACATAAAAAAAAAAAGAAATAATAAAGAATTAAATATTTTTTTTAATTTATTATTAATTAAAAAAAAGTTTAAATAAGTAGCAACGAAAATTAATTTTAAATCTAGAAATAAATTGTTTTGCAAAAAAAAAGTAGAATTCCAAAATTTGAGTTATAGGATACTACTTCATGTAATTTAGTCTCGCCTCCCTTGTCTCATCTCCATGACTAATAGGGAGTAAGGGATATTTTGCATATAACTTGCAAATATTTGAATTTTTTATTATTGAGACTCTGCACAATGTAAATGTTTCTACTACCTTTTATTCCACAGTAAAAATTATAAAAGTGATACTTAACTTTTTCCCCAGGGGTAATGGAGGTAAGAGTTCTTTTTAAAAATAGGATTAAATTGCATTGAGTCGGGAAAAAGTGTTCTTTTCTTTTGTTTAAAGCAGGGTTTCCAGCCGGTGGTACGGGTACCACTGTTGAATGCGAGAAAATTTCAGGTAGTACGCGTGAGTGATGTGACCAACATGATATTACCAATAGCTTCTGTAGGCATGAGCAGTGAGGACGCAAACACATTACTCATTATTACATTAGCATTATTCTAAAGAGAAATCTTTATTAACTTATGGATCATATATAAAACCTAGTATCCTTTGAACTCCTGGTAAGCTCTGTTATTCTTGATGCCGTTTGTTACGAGTTTCTTGTGTGAGAGTGGATTTTCTGAACTCTTGTACATAAAAAATAAATATAGAAACAAAACAAGTGTTGAAGAGGACTTAGGAGTGAAATTAAGTTCTTTACTCGTATAATGTTGACATTTAAATCGCAGGCAAACCATAAGAACTAATTATATAAGTATATTTTGTATGATGTTATTTTTTTGCTGAGTTAGGACTATTTTTTATTTGTATGTTTTTAGACTTGTGGGTAATAAATAAAACTTGCTTTAAGCCTTTTATTTATCCTTTATTATAAGCATGTTATAAATAAACAAATATATAACCATTGAGTATGCTTTTTTCTCATGAATTTAATTCAAAAAGCTTTTGAACACTTTCAGAGGAATAAATATTATGTGTTTATTAAAATATTTAGGTTCGGTGGTACGCAGGGGGCAAAAAGGTTGGGAACCCCTGGTTTAAAGCCAAACTAATGGCAAATATAGACTATTGTTATAGAATAAAAAAGTTTTTTTAAATAAAATTTAATGGTAGAGGAGGTGAGAATATTATCTGGGAGAGAGAGACAACACACTATAAATTTAAAAATATACTTGTACAAAGGGGGTCTTGTTGGGGGTCTAGTACCTAAAAATCATAAAAAATTCAATTTTTTTAATGTATTATTTGAACTTCTCTTAACATTTTAAGAAAAAAAACCCGCCTAAAATTTTACGCATTAGTTTTTGAATTATTAATTTTTGAATGAGGCACACTCTTTAAGAATCCTACCACAAAACACTTACTTTAAATGCTCGTATCTCTGTTCGTGTTTTATAAATTTTAGGATAGCGGAAAATACTACTCCTCTTTTAATATTATACATAAAAAGTTTCTGTAAATTTCTATAGCATCCTAAAAGTATAATATACAAAACTATGCATTAAAACTTTTCATTTATGTTTTCAGTATTTTTGAAAAAAAGTCAAAGTTAAAATTTCACTTTTTTCATTGAAATTTTGGATGAAATTCGAAAAATATTTTTAAAAAAAAGTTGAATCTTGATTTAAACTTGGATCGATAGTTTTGTTAATATATTATTAGGGAACTCATATAAAATATTTGGTGATGAAAAGTCGAAAAATTGAGGAGTAGGGATTTAAATATTGTTAATAAATTGAACAAAAACTTACATTTTTAAAAATTCTGAGTCATTTTCAAAACTTTTTTTTCTAAAAGGTTTTATTAATGCAAGATGCACCAGTGTATAAAATCTGAATAGTATAAGTTCATTAATAAAAAAAAAGTTGGGGAAGGTACTAGACCCGCTTAAGGAATTAAAGTTCATTTTTTATTTAGAAGATTTTCATTCAAGAAGAAAATGATCCGTCAAAATATTTATAGTATTTAATTCTATCTAGCGTAATAGTGCTTGACTTTTTTAAAATGTGAGCCACGACACTGGGGTAAGATTTTACATGGTTTGGACTTAAACAGAAAAAAAATTGTTAAATTATATGAGTACACTCATCAACATTCATGGTCAAATATAAATTAATTATAATCTAGTCTTTTTATTAAAAAAAAACTTATTTCACTTAAATATATTGACAACCAAACATGTACATTCTTGAATTGTTTCTGCATTGTATTATGTGTTTTATTACGATTTAAAGTAAAGTCAGTGGAGTAGCAATTTTTGCAGTTATTACATCTTTTGCAAATATGATTGCAATCTAATTTAAAATATTTGTTTTCAAAGGCAACTTAAATAAAATTTTAAGTGAATAACATCTGAAATAATTTAGATTAATTAACTGTGACGTTTTGCATAGTAATTGGTCTAATTAATAATGATATTTTATTAATTAAAGTTAAAAGCATCATTAATAGATATAGCTCATCATTAATGGATTAGCATCATAAATAATAAATTACGGATATTTAAATGACAGCCATAGTAAAAAAAAACGGAAGCTGTATTTTTCAGTCTTTTTCATTATGCTTTCTTAAACTTACTGAAAAAGACTGATCCAACTCGATCCAGTCAGGGAAAAGTATTGTTTAGATATTTAGTCACCAACAGAGGGCGCAGCGTTCTGGTCCTCCTGAAATTTCATTTGTTTTGACCAATGTAATATTTTGTAACCTTACTGAAACGAATGTTGTATATAAACTTTTATTTAAGAAGAATGAAAGGATTTCTCAGTTTGTATATCACGTTGAATTGCACGCTGTACAACAATTTCGCTTAATTTCTTTACATTTGACAAAATATCATTCAATGCGAAAATTGAAATTTAATTGAATTAAAATGATAAATCTTAATAAACAGCTGGAACTAGTTGCTCGTAATGAACTAAAATGGAACTTTAAAATGGATTGCTGAACTACTCTGCTCAAAACAATTAGGGGAGCACTTAGCGTACTTTTGTTAACCCTTTCAGTTTCAGCGTTTTGTTTTACATTCTAAAAATCTAAAATTTGTGAAATAGATTCATTAAGCTTCCAGAATGAAATGGTAAAAAACAGGCGAAAAAATATTTTTTAAAACTAAAATTGGAATCATAAATTAAGAATAAATTATAGCAATAATTTTTTCAATTTTTTTTATTTGCAAAAAAGAGTTAAAATCATTTTTTAAACATCTGAGAATGCAAGCGTGAAGAATTTAGGGTCAATTTATTCCATAAATGTTTTTTGGGAGTGAATTTTATTTTACCATGTTTTCATATTTTCATTTGATTACAACAAACATTATTTACATCCCCAAAAGACATGATTCTTCCATCTAACGATAAATTAGTGCAAGCTCAACTAGGTGCCTCCAATAGATGGCGTGAAATGCTCGTACGAAAACTTGTTTCAAAATGTTTTATATTTTCGTCTCTTTTTTTTTTATTTTTTCTCTCTCGTGTGATGACGCACTTGACCTTCGCACAAGTGTTTCCCGCCATAATTTGGATAGTAGTCGAATATAAGTCCGTAGTAGGGATGGCGGTTTTTTAGAAAAAAAAACCGGTTTTTTACAACACCTTTAAAACCGATCCGGTTTTACCACCCCTAAAAACCGGTTTTCCATGAAACTGGTTTTTCAGTGGCAAAAAACCGGTTTTCAGTTTTTATTTTTGATGTGTTTTTTTCATTTTTTTAATTGAAAGAATCAATTATAGCTTTTTCACAATTTTACTTTAACATAAATAGTAATTTATTAATAACAACCTAATTAATAATATAATTAACATTAACTATTTAATAATTAACAAAATAATATTGATGATTAATTATATTCCTAATCATTATTTGTTATTATATGTATTTAAATAAATAATAATCCGTATTTTCCATTCCGGTTTTCTTGTGTTCTGATATTTTTTTACTTACTTTCGAATTTGAAAAACAATTTCCAGTTAATTTTAAGTGTTTAAAGTGTTTTTTGTTGGAAACTTAGTTCCAGGGTTTCTTCTCAATTCCTACTTCTTTGATATTTAAAATTAAAATGTTCCTTTTTGTTTTCTTATTTCGGCTTTTCTAATATTGTTTTGAGTTTTTTTTTTTATTAATATTATTCCATCTCTATTTCCTATTTTTAAAATTATATTTTAAAAATCCCATGCCGTGCTTAAATGCATCCTTTAGTCCGCCTCTCTATAATGACCTTCACCTTTTCCCGCCAGAGAAAGATACTTTGTGTGTGAACATGTGGGTGATGCATTCTAAGAAACATTGAATGTGTAGCTAAGATTTCGTGTTTCTCGACTAGAATTTTGTATACGTTTTAACTTTAATTTTAATATATTAAATAAAAATAGTAACTGCTTTAAATGAAACTATCGCTGTAAACATTACAGAATAATTCCGATTTCTTTTATTAATATTCATATAATAATTTGTTTTTCTCGTTTGTGAGGGTTTTTTTTTTACTTTACTTTCGAATAAAAAACAGTTAAAAGTCAATTTTAAGTGTTTTTGTTGGAAACTTAAGTTCCAAGTTTCCTTCCTAATTTTAACTTTCTTAATATTTAAGATTACAATGTTCCTTTTTTCTTCGGGGCTGGGGAGCCCAGTCGGTTAAGCACTCGCTTAGCATGCGGAAGATCGCAGGTTCGGGTCCGGGCATCGCTAAAAACAGCTGCCGACCTATAAACGGCTCGTGCAGCCAAAAACATCCGACTAATAATACCCCGTGTCACCTGATTGTGGTTCTAAAATACGACGCCCGTCGCCAATACCCCTCGTGTAGCTCTAGTGCGACGATAATTCAAACCTAATCCTTTTTGCTTCCTTATTTCGGTTTTTCGTTTAACGTTTTGAGTATCTTTATTAAGCTTTGCATTATTTCATCTCCTTTTGTATTATTAAATTCATACGATTTGCCGTCTATGACGCCCGGCATCCGAAAATGATCAGAGAACCAGACGGGAATCATTTTCGATCATCCGTCTCATTTGGTGCCGTTCACGCAATTTATTTACTATATTTAAGTAGGAACAAGGTTTGTCTAAAAAAATTGTAGTTTTCTAGTATATTTCCAAGAAATGTTCTGCGGGTTTAATGGGAGTAAAACCGATATTAATAGATTAATAATGTGTCAGTTATAAGTTTTAGTATTTTTATTTCATTGGGATATGTCAAAGTACAATTTTCACTTTTTTTTTACAGCGATTTAAATATATTATGCATTATATATTAACACATACTTTGGACCTGAACTTGTATTAGGAAACATGTAACGCGTATACAATACAAAAATAAAAACGAAAGAAAAATATACTAAAATCACCAAACTAAAAAACGACAAGAATGGGAATATTTCTTTGTTGTAGCGCTCTCCATACTGCGATTTCATTGGTTGTTTTTTTCCTTATTTCTTGAAACAAGCTCATTAAGTATAAGCTATACAAAAAAATACGAAAGTTAAAAAAATATGAAGGGCAAATATCAAAAGCTAATGTAAAAAGTTTAACCTTAAAGTACACGAGACGATATCATGCACAATAATATGCATTGAAACTTAATTGAGAGTGATCCCTATATTTCTGAAAAAACCCAAGCGAACAGAACTGCAGATTCGAAGATGTTTATACGAACCACATATGAACACTTGGGGCATGGTAAGAGTGACTTTACTTCACCTAGCTGATAGGGGGGGAGACTGTCCTTTTGGGAGTTCTTTGGCGAGCTTACTGGTTAGTGAAAACTAGCAACCCTAGGGGGGCGGAAGAACAACCTAGTGTTGGGGGGGGGGGGGGGGTGACAGTCGTAAATGATGGACGCGGAGGGTTTCCAATGCCGCTTTGAAAGTTCTATTTGAAAAGGGCGCTTTAGGGGCGTTGCTGCGTCCCTCTTTTCATTGCCCAGTCCAACTAGACGAAGAAATGTCTACATCATATGGTTTTTCGATGATATTATTAGTTGTGAAGATTTTGTGGTTGCACGACATAGAAAAAAAAATGTTCTGCGTCAAATACTTTTACAATTGCATTTCTATGAATATGATGCATGACTAGCATTACTACTGTTTATTGTGACTAATATTTTTAAAGATTAGTATAAAAAATATTTAGATTGGAAGTATAAAAGAAGAAAAGCTAGTACCTTCAATGGAGTGAATTTTGACAAATTTGAAATAATTTTTTTACAAAAAAGACAAATTATTCTAAAAATATGAATTGCATTGCCTAATTCCACAATTGATTTAAAATTAAAATATGTATCTATAAAGTATAAATATTACAAACTGGTATAAATATAACAAACTGGTGTTTTAATTTCTCTTTTAAATCTAGGGCGAATTGCGTCAATGATTGGAAAATCTAAAAGTTTTTAAATAAAATTTCTAAATTGAAGAGCTTAGTGGAAGAACGTGCTAAGTGACAAAAAGGTGAAAAAGAGATAAAATGAGCTTCAAAGCTTTTAGTTTGCAACTTCTCTCTCATTCACAAAATCATAGTTTTTTCTGCATGATATATTCGTATGGTTCGTCTTGGTGGCTTTTGGCTTAACCGTAATTTACGTAATAACACGAAATTTACAATTGGGCTAGTCGAAGATCGAGATAAGTTAGGTAATTTTGGTCCATAATTGTTTCATAATTCCTGTACTAAACTTCCGATTTTCAAAATTATTTTTTTGTTTAGAAGATTTAGATTTCCGATCCAAAGTGTCTGAATTTGGAAATTATTTGGTTCGAAAGTAAAAAAATTAGATGACTACAATGTATAGTGTTTGGCCACCTGTCTGTACGTCTGTTATTTTGTTTTTAACCGTACGTCCTACTCCCCCCCCCCCCCCCCCCAGTTTCCTTTGTACCCGTCCAATTTTCAAAGTTTGTCAGAAACCAGGATTGGAAAAAAAACCAAGATTTTTTTTTTAACCAAAAAACCCGTTTTTTTTTTGTTTAAACCAGGTTTTTTTTTGGTTTAAACCAGGTTTTTTTCAAAACTATTCCGGTATTTAACTAGTTTGTGTATTTGCAGGACTCTTGATGTTTATTTTATTTTATTATTTTTTTTTTTTTCATTTCAAACTTCATTTTATGCTGAGCTATCTATCTATCTTCATTTTACGCTGAGCTGAGCTATAGATTGCTATACCGCAATTTCGCTTAATTTTTTTTACAAAAGACAAAATATGATTTAAAAAGTAATAAGTAAAGTAGAACAGCAAGAATATAAATAAGTTGCTCGTAAAGAGCTCTAAAATGGAACTCTTTAAAATCGGAAGCTGAGCATTTACATGAATTTTTACAACACTACGTCGCCAATAGATGGTGTGGAATGCTCGTACAAATAGTTGTTTAAAAAATTTTTATATTTTCATTTTCTCTTGAAAGATTTTTTTTCTCGCCTCTCTTTTTTTTTTCTTCTCTGTCGTGTGATGAAATGTTGACCTTCATATTTTTTGCACACGTGTTTCCCGCCAAAATTTTGCGGGTAACCGTACGGGTATTTTCTTCAATCTGTAATTCCATTCCTAACAAAACCTGTCATTTTTATTGTGAGGATTGTGTTGTTGTTGTTGCTGGAATATTATTTTGCCGGTTGAAGAAAATTCTTTTTTTGTATATTGTTGTCTGTGAACTATTTCATATATATATTTTTAAAGTAACGGTAATATTTTTTGTCCGAATTCACTATTAAACAATTGTACCGTATTAACGAAAAGTTTATTTTTAAAAGTCGATTTTTTTTGGTATCAGGTTTTATTTGGTAGTTTTCCAGAAATTTTGAAAATATTTTATATATATATTCCTACAACGTGATTTATGTCGCTAAAATAAAATTCTTTTAATTTAGTAGTTAAAAGAAAGTTATAAATGGCAATCGTAATTTAATTTTAATAAAAATGGCTTTTTAAATGAGCAGTAAATGGGATTGTTTCACGGTTTTTTAGCTTCCACACTACGTTTATAACGTAAGGAGTGGAGGGTTTTATAATCGTGCAGTCCGTCCGTCTGTCACCCACTTTCTCAGAACGAACCGAAAGTCTCACAAACAAGTGGGATAGGGGAGACCGGGGCACAATGGACCACTTCTTCATTTTTTGCGCTATAAGTACGAAAATATTCATCCCACTTGTTTAGAAAAAGGTATATATATTACATATATATCCTGGGTTTAAAAATACGTTACCTAAAAACTATACTTTAAAATACTTTTTTCTGAATTCACTTTTTTATTACAAGTGAGAAAGTGGTCCATTGTACCCCAGGTTCGGGGTACAATGGACCACATCACGGGGTACAATGGACCATGTTATTTTTTGCTGAAAAAAATTTATCTACTCTTTTTAAAGATTAAAATACATGTAAAATAAGTATTTTATTGGAATTTTAAGTATCCAATTGCATTAAAATTTCTTTTAGTGAGAAAATATACTATCAGTCAATATTGAAAAGATGAGGAAAACAAAAAAGTATTATCGAACATTAATATTTGCAAATGAAAAAAAAAATAGTAAAAGCATTAAATTTTATCTTCAAAATTATAAGATCACTTTAAAGTTAAAACACTTTTTTTATTACTATACACAACAACACCAAAATTGTAGGGCCAAACTGTGGATCAAAGAATCTTCGTTTTTATGCGAGATTAATTTTTTAACCTTTTTAAAGTCTTCCCTTAATCAATGTGATTGAATATTTTACTAAAAAAATTCATTGTGGTTGAAAACTTTACTTACAAAACATCAATTTTGTGCATTTTACCAATTCTGAGAAAATTTGTTACTTAATTATTTATAACTACAACAAATAACTCAAATTTTTGTTAGTAAGAAAATCAACAGTAATCAAATATTAATTTAAAAATTTCGGATATTGTACTTCTGCTATGTAAATGTTGAAATTTATTTTACAACCAACTCAAATTTCTAAACTTCTTGTTTTAAATAATTTAACACTCTAGTATCACATTCGATTTTAAAAATACATTTCTCATTCAAAGCACTTAGGTATTGTTTGAAGTCATAATACATAAACTAAAACATCTGTTCACCAATAATTTGTCACTTCTGGTTTAAAAAAGAGGCATTACCTATTAGTAGATGGGGGAAAATCTATTACATTCAGAAGTGAATGTTAGGATATATATTAAAATATTTTACTATTATAGCAAATTTAACTTTTAATAATTAGGAAGGACTTGCATCAATATTTTTTTTTATTTTGAAACTAAAAGTATTTCTAAAGTTGCATGGGGTACAATGGACCATGGTCCACTGTACCCCAGGTTTTGTGGTCCATAGTGCCCCATATTGTAGTTGAACGAAAAACAAAATTAAAATATGCTGTATTATAACTTCAGAAATTAATTTATTGATTATATAGAAAGACAAAAATCTTGCCTTTCAACTAAGCTAAGCCACTTTGTCCAACTAAAATTACTTTAATGATGAGAAGATAATTTCTAGGAGCGAGCTTTTTTACTTTTACCTGGTTAATACACATCAATAATAAAAAAATGGCAAATGTGTGAGCTAACAACAAAGCTTTTTCTTAATAACTAGATCAAGACTGTTATGCCATCTTTTATTTATAATAAGAGCTAATTTGGAAAAGATACAAAATAAATAATAGGGGGTGGTTCATTGTGCCCCTAGGTCCATTGTGCCCCGGTCTCCCCTACGTCTTTTTGAAGCAAAAAATCAGTTTAGGCTACATTAAAAATTAAAAAGAAGTTTATTTAAAATTTAAATAACTTACTAAAAATTTAATCTACATTGAAATAACTTGCAAATTCCATTTTTATTCAATTATTTTCACTGTTGCCATTACAACAAACATATAAAAAACTTTATTTAAAATAAAAATAAAGTTCTTGAAAAAATATTTTTGTTTATTAATTCAATTTGGATTGTTGTAATAGCACAATAATGTTATTTTGAAGGCTCATTATATATGAATGAAGAAAGATACATAAAATTTTTAAAATTTACATTAAAAAAATATGCAAAATTTCGTTTTTATTTTTAAAGCAAAAATTTTACTAATTTATTTTTCGAAATGTAAACTTGTGGTTGCAAAAAGGTATTTATTTAAAAAAAAAAATACATTATTATTCTTCGAACTTCAAAAAAATTAGCAAACGATTAAGATTAATTATCAAAACTGAAAAATAAGATTAAAGATAATTATTAATTTTATCTTATTAAAGTTTGAATTAGAACTAGCTAACGGCCCTGTTTTGCGTATTTCTTTCTGAGGTGTTATTAGTGTGTTTCCTGTTGAGCGTAAATATTGTGAATTATTTTTTTAAATGCCAACTTCTTACTGTGCTGTTGGTTGTTTTAATCATTTGTTGAAGAACATTTTCTTTCATGAATTGAAACCAAAACAACCAATGAAATCGCTGAAAGGAGAGCGTGAAATGACACGCTCTCCGTTCTGCGATTTCAAACCTTGCCATTTTGCAGGTTGTTGTTTTTTTAAATAATTGAAGTACGTACTTCGAATTTTTTTTCTGATATTTTAATGTCTTCTCATTTCTATGTCCTGAATTGTTGGACGTATCACACTTGCTTGTACCATTTGTAGTTTCGGCTATGAAAGTGGGTGACAGGCGGACTGATAGGTCACTTTTCTGTTCGTTAAAATTTTAGCGCGGAAAAGTGGCCGATCTGAAAATATCCCAGAAAATGCAAATTCAAAGTATTTCATGACCACGCATACTTTTTGAATGAATGAACTTATGGTACTTTTTGGTCTCATGAAACGGATGTCCTTGCCAAATTTTTTTTTAATCGAGGATCATTTGGAACAATTTGAATTTAAAAAAAAGCTTCAAACGGAAAATCCTGTAGGGTAATGGGACAAAATATCGCGGGCCAAAATATCGCGGCCGAAATATATCCTGTAGAATGGTATTTTTCTTGATAGGTCCCTTTTTCGCTCACGGTGTGGTCCTTTATAATACAATTATTGTAATGTCAATCATTCCCAACCATTCATTATAATTAGATTTGCTGAAAGTTTCATTTTTCACCGTATATAAAAGATATTTAAAATAAAAAAAGTAATTATGCAGTATGAGAACAGAAGTGAATAAATAAAATTTAAGACTTTACAGATTTATTAATAAACGCTTGAAGTGGTCAAGTGGTTTCAAGCCCGAATTCAACTTAGCTTGCATCAACTCCTTAATTATGGCACAAAAGAAAAAACATTCCATGGTTTCAATGTCAAAATTTTGCTTTAAGTTCATTTTGGATTTTTTTTTAACGAACCAGGTGTTTCGATGTATGTTGGGTACAAAAAATGTTTTACTGCAAAACTTTGGATGAGCTACAAAAATAATAAGGGGGTGCAACTTTGTTTGATGGATACCATCTGATCACGCTCTCTAGTTCAAAGTTGAAGAAAGCAAATGTTTTAAAATATATTTAAACTATACGATTGAATTTAAAAAAAAAAAACGAATTTTTCTTCGTGCATTTAAAACCCGCCTGAAACTTATTAAATGCAGCCAAAGAAATATAATTTATATAATTACATTTAATTGTGTTTGATTCGTAACAGTATGTTGAGTCTTTGTAATTAAAATTACAAAAAAGAATATTTTTTTGTATTAATGCAAGAAAGCAGACGGAAATCAGATGTGTCATGCCTTCCACTAAAGTAAACCAAAGCCATACTCGAAACGAAAGATATACATTTGAGTGTTTATAAAAAAAAAGTGGAAACTTGTTATGTTTAAATGTCCGAACATATGACACACAAATCTCAATTAAAGAAGAAAACGGTGAAAATATTAAAAAAGAAAACGGTGCATAATAACGGCACGTTCTTCCATTAAACCATTCAAATGATTATGTTTAAGTATTTATCAATCAATAAAATGGATCTTCTTTTAAGAACTTTATACAATTTATAAAATATTTTAAAACTCCAAATTACAATATATTCGCTAGTATTTTTCTCATTAATAAGATGTGTTTATTTACTTTTTTTTTAAATTTTCTTGACTATTTATAAAGAAATGTACAAAAAAATTCGAAAAAGTATAATTATAGTGACATTTTAAGCAGCTACAATTTATCAGAGAATATTTTTTAAAAAAATAGTTAGAAAGCGTATTCAATACATCTGGAATAACTAAGCGAAGGAATAGAAAATTAGATTAACACAGAAGATTTCGATTTGGAGACTTTCAGTTGCATTTCCACTTCCAGTCTTGGAGGGAAGGGAAAGGGTACCTTCGAAAGAAAGCAGCTTTTTTTTATGGGAAAAACATTACAAAAAAGACTGGTGTATATTTTTTCTATAATTTTTTTTGCCACGTGCGCCAATATTCTGTTTGGGATGGCGTTTGGAAAAAAAAGGTTTTTCAGTTTTTTTTTTTGTTTTTTTTTTGAAGACAGTTTATATTTTTTCAGTTTTTTGATTAATTAATTGAAAAAAATCGATTAAAAAAACAAATCAACAATAAATTGAACAATAATTAACGTATTAATAATAGACTTATTAAAAATTAACTAATTAATAAATTAATATTGATAATTTATTAATATTCATATAATTATTTGTTTGTTACTCATATACTATATTATTTGTTACTTATATATATTAATGTTATTAAAATCTCTTTTTTTTTTGTTCCGGTTTTCTCGTGTTTTGAGATTTTTTTGTACTTTACTTTCGAATTTAAAAAACGATTTCCAGTCAATTTTAAGTGCTTAAAGTGTTTTTTGTAGGAAACTAAGTTCCATGATTTCTTCTTAATTCTTCCTTCTTTAATGTTTAAAATTATATTGTTCCTTTTTGTTTTCTTATTTCGGTTTTTCTAACAACGTTTTGAGTAATTTTATTAAGCCATGCATCATTCCATCTCTATTTCCTTTTATAAAATTATATCTAATTCCACCCATTTGCCGCCTGTGAAGCCCGTTCATCCTTCAAAATCTGCTACAATCCTTATGTACATACAGATAATGTCCTTCACCTTTCCCCGCCATATTAGGCGAAAATAACTGAATGATTGCTTTAGAAACAATTGGACTGGGAAGATACTTTTTCTTATGTGGGTGATGCATTCAACGAAATATTAAATTAAAGTCATAATATAACCTAAAATTATTGGTTGCTTAGTAATATTTTACAAGGATGCATCAGTTGTATCTATTTTGAACTCTTCCCAGACGGCCTTGAGTTCAATTAAAGCTAGATCTTATAATCGAATAAGACTATAAGAGAGAGAGGTAAAGTATATTAAATTGCGTGCCGTTTTAACAACACACCGAACAAATGTAAATCAAAATACACTTGAAACTCTAACAGAGAATACTCAAATTGATAAATACTCACAGCATTCAAAACACGAACTAACACAAAGAATTTGCAAGCAGCTCAAAAATTTAACAATTTCAAAACAAAAGTTCACTCTTCTGGATTGCTTTTGGTTTATAGAATAAAGAATAGTTTCACTCCTTTACAAAAAAAAAAAAACTATAAACTTGAATTACATATTTCAATTTTGTTTAATTTCGATTAACTTAATTTTTCCTCAATTTGTGAGGAAAAACTAAGATATCTGATTAAAAAACGTTTTCCCGCTGTTTTTTTTTTTCAAGTAAGTCAAGTTTCTTTTAGAAAGCGAAACACTTATTTGTACATATATTTTTTGTGTTATCTGCTTAGAGGGAGGGCCGCTCCGCAACTATTTGCTTAATGTTTTGTTTTATTTGATCTTCGAAACTTTGAAGAAGAATAAAAAAAAAGGAAAATGGTCAAATTCTAAATTTTTGTTTCTTTCGTCATCTACAAATGGAGCTTAAAAACATGCGGCTACTGTTTAATAAGCGAACAACGAATAAAAAGGACGATCTTGTCTTCAGGCCAGGGGAGTTGATCAGTGCAGTCGACTCCTTTGCGGCGGCCCCGTTAGTGGTGACCGAATGACTCCTCCATGGTGTGACAGATAGTGTCGCACAACAGCGGTAACCTTCTAAACACAGTTCAGTTTGAAATTTTAGCATAGTGCGTGGGTTTGCTTTCAAGTAACCCTCCCCCCCCCCTATCAGCTGTTTAGTAAATAACGTTGTTGACGTATTTCACTCATAGTTCTTATTACATTTATTAATAATAAAAATTAAATAGTATATTTTGAAATTTTTCAGTTTAATTTTCATTTGTAGGAAGCTATGAATTATCGTCGCACTAACGAGGGCTATTTGCGCCGGCGTCGTAATTTAGAACCACAGTCAAATGACGAGTCGACACATGAGTAGGCACCCAACGCAACATTAAAGGCCGACATCGTAATCAGCGTTGGGACTTTCTAGAGTCTTTAACGTGCACTCTCTCTAGGGGGGTATTATTCGTCGGGCATTTTGGCTGCACGGGCCGTTTTTTGATCGGCAGTTGCTTAGGCGGTCCCCAGACCCGAACCTGGGACCTTCCACATGCTAGGCAAATGCCTAACCGACTGGACTCCCCAGCCCCGAATTTTCATTTGTAATATATACCTTTTTACAGTATGTTCATATGGTACAGTAAAAAAAGTAATTTGTACTAGTATTTTATCATCAAAACAACAGAAATTGATAATATGAAATGATGATTTCGCACTTGAACTTAAGTTTTTACATACAGTATTTATGTTCCGAAATACTAAGTTATTTGCACAGATTTAGTTTTTAAATCCTATGTTTCGATTAGTTAGATTGCCGGGATAATCCGGGCCTCTACATGACACGCCAATTTTATTCATTTAAAACAGTCTGCATGGTTCGTAAAAAATAAGATTTATTATTATTTATTGGGGTTTCTATTTTTATGCAGGCGTTATTGGGCGGTTTTCTTTCTTTGAGAAAAAAAGATTGGCACCAGCGATTATAACAAAACTCTCAACAGGAAAAATAAAATGTGGACCGATTTATTTAAAGGCACGTGCTACCTTAGGATAAGGATCGATTATTATCGAAGTAAAATATGAAACAAGTGTACAAGGGGAGTTTTTCACGGCCTGTTCTCTCGTCACATAAAAGCAAGATTTTAGATCTTAATAAGTAAGATGATTAGTTTCTTCACACAAATAAGTAAGTTCAAATTCATAATATTTTCTGCATCGGTTTATGTGTATATGTTTTAAAAAATGAGATACTTTTGTTTTCACGACCTAAATGCAAACACTTATTAAATTATTTCTCATCAGCAATTCGAGCCTTTGCAATGCTGTACGTTTTTTTAAAGTATTAATCAGTTTGAGTGAAGTTTGAAATAGACTAAACTCCACGGCGCAACAATCCATTAGTAGGCCATGGCCTGATGCGCCCATTTCAGTTTACGTGACCAAGGGCTCTGGGGTGCTAGGCATATGCCCAGGTTAAGTGGTCAATCTCAAGTGTTAAATTCCCAAGCAACTTGGTGCTTGGTCCTCATTTTATCGACTCCCGTAAGGAATGAAAAGTTGAGTCAACCTCTCCCAATTCGGTGTTTGATCCCCGGACCTGTGGCATGGTAATGCGAAGCACTACCACTAAGCCACTGGACCTACTGGGAATTTGGGCTCTTTGAAATAATAAAAAATTTAATTGTTTTATTGTTGTGCTTTAACTTTAACTTGTTTTGGCATCGTCGAAAATTTGTGTGAATCAACAATTTGTGTAATCACGATTTTTAGCCTACTTTTCTTTTTTTTTAATTCGAAGAATTAAAAAAAAATGGAAAAGTAGGTATTGACATGCGGTCGATGTCCGTCCGTCCGTCTGTCTGTCCGTCCGTCCGTACCCCCCTTCCAAAATCAGTTCTAGCAATCCGATCTTAAAAATTCTTTTTTTATTAGAAAGGTATAACCTCAGACACCCAACTTTCATACTTTTTGTCCGTCTGTACGATAGGACGGACATAAATCTACTATTTGACGACGAATTTCCCATTGAATTAGCATTGAAATTCAATTTCGAGTCATTTAAATCGCTGAATTTAACTACAAATGCTACGGACTACAAAACATATTCCACGAGATTGATAAAAATAATATAAATACTAAAAACAGCAAACCACCATTGTTTGTATAGGACGCGAAATCTTAAGGAGCCACTCAACAGATAGTCACGAAATTTGGCACAAAAATTCATCTCATCTCCGAAACAAACATAAACTAAGAATTTTTTTGAATCAGACCATTCCTTCTATCGTTTTCGAACGTTAACCCTTTAACCTCGAAACCGGCCCAGGACGGCTCTACCAGCAAACATCGGGAAGGCCGTTTTCGGCCGTTTCGTTTCACAAATAGGGGTGTTGGGTATGTTAAAAATTGAGCGTGCTGTGGAAAAAAAAAGTATCCGCTAGTGATCATTTCAATCGTTAGTCATCCTATACAATCGGATCTTTTTGACTTTGTATAAAAATAACATTCTGAGTTAATTGCATGACACAAAATTTGCATAAGGGGCCGTCTTCATATATGAAAAATGTTACTAACTTTAAAATTTTCAATAGCAACACCCCTTTTTGAGTCCATATTTCTAATCTATGACGTATTTTAATACGAATTGCCAAATTTTGTTAGTTTTTAAGCATTATTAGGGGAGTTAAAGACGTGCAAAGTTTAGGTGCCATAATGTTAAATGAGTTGCACATAAAAAAACTATCCCAATCTATAAATAATTAAGATAATGAAACGAATTTTTTACTGAAAAGAAATTATAACAACCCAAACAAAACGCATTCAATATTGGGGTATTTAAAACAATTTTTATTTTTTAAAATAATTATTATTTTAATTTTTAAAAAAATTATGAATAGAAACCCCTTAATATTTTTACAGAAATATATTTAAGACAGAGCAGGGAGTTTAAGTGAAATCCCAATTTTTAATTTCTTTTATTCATAATTTGCTGAGTAAATCAAAAAAATACTTTTTAATTGTGCTTCAGGGGACTGTGTATGAGATTATTTATGAATTTGATAAACAAATACGGCTTTGGAAAGGAAGATAAACATCATTAAACCAACAACCTTGAGATGGTCCCCCATAGGACATCAAGAGATTCAATGGAATAACTCGTTAAATATTCATCCAAATGTAACAAAAACTAAGATTTAGGGGTTTTCGAGGATGCTTAACATTTCTAAATAATCAAATATGGGTGTTACTATTGGAAATTTCAAAGTTGTTAACATTTTTAATATGAAGACCTCCCCTTAAGAAAATTTTGTTTCATGCAATTAACTTAGAATGTTATTTATTCACAAAGTCAAAAAGGTCCGTTTCCATAGGATGACTAACGGCCGAAATAATCACTTGGGTATTTTTTGATACAGGACGATTCCAATTTGCTTTTTTCCTGCCTAGAAAAACTCGTATTTCGGGGATGAGAAATTCTCCTACCTTGTGAGGTTAAAGGGTTAAAAGGGAAAAAATACACCACCTTCGCTCAAATCCGATCATTTTTTCCTTTCGTGATGCCATTCAGCAGAAAAAATTAAATAAAACTTTCAGCGAAAATAATTGAAATTAAAAATGTTAATTTTGTTCTGTTGCTAAATTCATAATTTCAAAAATAATTTATACGTTTCAAGTGACGTAATCCAACCAGTCTCCTTTCCAGGATTTATTTTGTTTATTTAATTTGATTTGAATTATGAATTTTTTAATGCATTTTTAAGATAATACTGAACAATGTTGGCTTTTGAAGGCCATCGTTTTTTGAGTTGCTTAGTAATCACAAATGCAAATCTGTAAAGGTAACGATATTGCACAACTATCCTATTCCTTACCCCCTCGGAAGGGTTTGCCATCCAATAGAAATTAAGCGCGGGATTTTGGATATAATTTTCTTTTCTTTATGAGGATTTTTGTTTTTATGCAGACGTTATTGGGTTCGTTCTTGGCGCCTTTATGCCAGCGATCTCTCAAACAGGAAATATCAAGAATAAATAAAATATGGACTGATTTATTTGAAAGCTCTTACAGAGTGCATTTTATTCTTTGCGAAAAAGAAAACGTCAAAGAAATTCTACTGCACGTGCTGATGGATACATTTTTTATTGTTTTTTTCTAAGGTTTTTTGCTTATTATCGAAGTAAGCTGTAAACAGTGTTGGGCAAATTTTAATTGCAAAAACAATTAATGATTAACAATTAATCAATTGTAATTGCGAAAAACTGCAGTTAACAATTGATCAATTGTAATTGGGGAAAACTGCAATTAACAATTGATCAATTGTAATTGCGGAAAACTGCAATTAACAATTGATCAATTGTAATTGCGGAAAACTGCAATTAACAATTAATCAATTGTCAATTGCGGAAAACTGCAATTAACAATTAATTAATTGTTAATTGCAGTTTTCAGGGCCCGACCAACCCGAATTGTTAATTTCCGACAATCAGGCTGTCCGACCAACAATCCGACTTCCCAACCGACAGACCGACATCCCAATCGACCTACCTACCATGACCAACCGACGACCCGACAACCTACCATGACCGACATACTCTCGACAGACCGACATCCTACCGATATCCCTCCCGACAAATCGACAATCCGACTGATGACCGACAACCCGATGGCCGACAACCCGACCGACAATCCGACTTCCTGGCGGACAATCAGGCTTTCCAACCAACAATCTGACTTACAGACCGACTGACATCTCGACTACCGACTATGATCGGCAACCCGACCGACAAACCGACATCCCAACCGACCGACCTACCAATACCGACCGACCGACGACCCGACAACCGACCATGACCGACATTGAACCCGACATACAAACATACTGTCCGAGATACCGACATACCGACTGCCTGACATCCTTAGCGACATACAGACATCCCGCCCGACTGATCGACAATCTGACTGCTGACCGACAACCCGATGACCGACCAAACCGACAACCTGACCGACAACCCTACGAGCGTCCAAGTCCGACAAATCGACAGACCGACAATCCGATTTCCCGACTTACCGACAACCTGACTACCGACTAAGATCGACACCCGACCGACCAAGACCGACTTTACACCGACATACCGCCCGACAGACTGACCAACCAACCAAAAGACCAAGCCAAAAAAGCCAACCAACCAACAAACCCAAACAATCCAACCAACCAATTGATAAACCAAAACAATTCAACCAACTAACCAACCATACCAATCAACCAACCAAACCAATCAACCAAGCCAAACAACCAACCAAATCTACCAACCAACTAAAATAACCAACCAAGCAAACATCAAAACCAACAACCAAACCAACCAACTTAACAACGCAACTGCACCAAACTAACGAACCAACTCTTTCCGTTTTAATGTAAAGTTAATTGTTGTTTTTAACTTAAAAAGTTAATTGCAATTAATTTAATTGCAATTAAACTTTTAATTGCAAGGTGCAATTGAAAATTTAATTGCAATTAATTTAATCGCAATTAAAAAATCAATTGCAAGGTGCAATTGAAAATTCAATTGCAATTAATTTAATTGCAATTAAAAAATCAATTGCAAGGTGCAATTGAAAATTCAATTGCAATTAATTTAATTGCAATTAATTCAATTGCAATTACTCTTACAATTGACAATTGATCAATTGCATGCCCAACACTGGCTGTAAAATAAGTGTACTCGGGAGTTTTTCGCGCCTTTCTTTCGTCCTTAAGAGTTTAATAAACTCTTATTTGGTTGTTGTTTAGTTAGCGTCTAAAACTTACTGTATAAGCTTAGTTTCGAAACTTTCATTACCCTCAGGAATTTTTATGAAAAATATGGCAATTCACAGATTATTTTAAAACAATTTGATATTCTAAAAATGTCATTTTTTTAAAAAAATATAAGCATTTTTATAGTAATTTAATGTATATGTTTAACCCTCAAATGCATACTGTTGTCATATGGCAACAAGTAACACAATCCACTTAATTCCATTAAAGTAGAGCTCCCTCTCGACAAATCTGTGTTTTTTTCCCCATATATTACATTCCATTTTTAAGTTGACGTTACTACTAATAACCCTCATAGATGACAGTAGTAAAAGTGTATTCAAAATTAAAGAGTGAACAAAGTAATTTTTGGTTCAAGAGGGTTATTTAAATAGATATTTATGCAACTAGTGCGAAAAGTAATGCTTTTTAAAACAAGTGGATTTTATTTCACGAGCGAGGTACGAGCGAGTGAAATAAAGACACGTGTTTTAAAAAGTTTACTTTTCGCACGTGTTTCATACACTATTTTTTATAATTGCGTGAAAAAAATCAAATCTCATTGGTTCAAAAATAATTCACGTGCTAATTAGACTAAAATAGACTAAGAGATGTCAAGGAAAATAACCAATGATCTCGCAGTTCGGAGCGCGTGACGCTATAAAAAACCAATAAGCGTGTTTCAACATTTTGTCAATGAAAGCAACCAATGAACTCGCAGTTCGAAGGGCGTGACTTAAGAAATATTCCCATCGCGAGAAAAAAAATTCATTGATTCAAAAATAATTCACGCGCATAATATTTTTAAATACAGCAGATCGATAAATCTTTGGATTTTATGAGTATTATCAAATCGAAATTTTACTTGAAATGTTGGCATCTTATAAAAAGAGTGCGACAAAGTCTTTTTTTCACTGCTTTTGGGTGAAAAAAAGTACTTTTTTTCACTGTTTCAAAAAGTCTAGCTTTGTGCACGCGTCTGATATTGAAATTATAATGTAAAAGTCGGCTTTTTTTTCACGCAATTATAAAATAGATATTTATGCAACTAGTGCGAAAAGTAATGCTTTTTAAAACAAGTGGATTTTATTTCACGAGCGAGGTACGAGCGAGTGAAATAAAGACACGTGTTTTAAAAAGTTTACTTTTCGCACGTGTTTCATACACTATTTTTTATAATTGCGTGAAAAAAATCAAATCTCATTGGTTCAAAAATAATTCACGTGCTAATTAGACTAAAATAGACTAAGAGATGTCAATCAAAACAACCAATGAACTCGCAGTTCGGAGCGCGTGACGCTATAAAAAACCAATAAGCGTGTTTCAACATTTTGTCAAAGAAAGCAACCAATGAACTCGCAGTTCGAAGGGCGTGACTTAAGAAATATTCAAATCGCGAGAAAAAAAATTCATTGATTCAAAAATAATTCACGCGCATAATATTTTTAAATACAGCAGATCGATAAATCTTAGGATTTTATGAGTATTATCAAATTGAAATTTTACTTGAAATGTTGGCATCTTATAAAAAGAGTGCGACAAAGTCTTTTTTTCACTGCTTTTGGGTGAAAAAAAGTACTTTTTTTCACTGTTTCAAAAAGTCTAGCTTTGTGCACGCGACTGATATTGAAATTATAATGTAAAAGTCGGCTTTTTTTCACGCAATTATAAAAAATATATTTAGTGGTTATCGAATCATTCATATCAAAATTGGAATTTTGTTGTTGGTTTTTGCCATATGGCAAAAATTTTAAAAATTGAAATTATTTAAATTCCAATGCAGTAAAAAAAATCCCCATAATGTATGAGTATTAAAGATACAAATATATTATTTTGGAATGAAAAAAAAGTCATGCATTACATGGTAAAAAAAATTAGTGAAAATGTCACTTTGACAAGTGTGACAATAAATGGTGTCGGGAAAATAAAAAACATATAAGAGTCAATTTGTCGAATAGTATGGGGCTCTTCGGGAAGAATTACTTTGTTATGATGCTTCAGTTGCGAGATTTGTTTACACTGCGTTGCATAATGATAGAACCACCATGTATTTTCAACGTAGCATAAAATAATTGAAGGAAATTATTGAAATTAATACTTTTATTGGAAATATACGTAATAAGAATGAAAATAGCAGAATAAAAACACAATACTTGTTTAAATTTTCGTGTAATGAAATAAAAATGCAAATATTATGTTGCAAAATGATAGGACCAGTCATAATTAATACTTAATAATAGAACCCTTTTTGGCCATAACTTCAAAAATTCGATCAGGTATGCTTTTGACTAGACGTTTAAGTAAATCTGCATTAATATTTTCGCATTCTGTTATAATAGCGTCGTTTAATTCTTGAACAGTTGTATATTGCTTTCCGCTGGCGTATACGGCCCTGCTTAGTTACCCCAAACGTTCTCTATTTTGTTCAAATCAGGATAACAAGCTGGCCAGTAAATAACCTGCACTTTGTTATCCAGAAAACAAAGCTAAGACGAGTTGGAAACATGAATACTGGCATTATGATGTTTTAATTTCCAAAATGGACCCCCAATTTTTTTCTCCAAACAGCAACAAATTGCCTTCCAACATGTCTTGGTAGTCTTCTGTTTTCATTCGACCAGAGGGGATGACATTATTGGTCTGCCCTGCGCTTCCGAAACCAGCCCAAACCATTAGCGATCGTCCCCCTCCACTCTCTCTTAGAGGAAATACTTTCTTCATTTCGGAGATTCATCTATAATAGTACTCCCATCCATCAGGGCCATCCAAGTTGAATTTTTTTTCGTTACTGAATACTATTGAAGCTACTGAAGTCATATGCTCTTTAGCCCATTGCATAATATTTCGCTGGTGAAGCTCTGTAGGTCTCGGTTGTGTTTTCTTTTTCTTGCACACAAGATGTTCGTTCCGCCTAACCACTCCTGATAAAGTAGACTTGTGAACGTTGATGGTGGGGTCTCGTGATAATCTGGTTAATGTTTCCCCGACTTTTAGTTTCTTTACAACTAATTTTTCTTGCCAAATTGTTGGCTTTCGAGGTCGTCCAGTTGATTTCTTCTGACCATATTTTGATCTAAGATGGAGAAAGTTATTAACCACGTGCGGTGAACGTCCAATATGTCTTGTTTTTTTCCGTGACAACAATCCTGCTTGGTTTAAAGCTGCAATTTTCCCCTTTTCAAAACCTGATAACTGCTTTTTCCTACCCATACTTAATGAGCACTTTTTCAAATCTATTGATTTGACTTATTCACAATAAATGCAAACAAGGTTAGTTTAACTAGATAAAACAAAGCTTTTATGGCTAGAAATGTTTAGGATTGCCTATTTTTAACCACCGTGAGGAGCTTTAACACATGCAATTTCGCATGTTTACTTAAAAGTAAGAGTGGTGCTATCATTTTGCAACAGTAAATCTCCATTTGTTTTAAACATTTGCTTATTAAGCCAAACCCAAAAGTTCTCACTGCTTGATATAGTGCATTATACTTAATTATGCTATTCTAGTTTCTGGAAGTATTACAAACTTATTCAAAACTATATTATACAGTTTTTACTCAGAAGAAACAAGGTGGTGCTATCATTTTGCAACGCGGTGTATTTTCACGGCGGCCGAAATTTGAACGCAAGTTGACCAATTTCCAGTTGCCATAAATGTGAAATACCTTTTTGTATTCGATTCTCGCACTCAAAAATGAGAACTATTTACCCTTTTTTCTCGTAGAACATTTGTATACTGCAAACTTAAGGTCGGTTTTGGTGTATTTTTTATGGTTCAAACATTTTAATTCTATATATACAATAAGATATTCGAAACAATTTCAAAAAGTAGAATTTGTGACATGTAAACCAGCTTCATCTATCAAAGAAAAAAAATCATTGGAATACGTATTCAATACAGCTGTGGCTTCGAAAATAAATTCGATTAACACAGACAGAATATTTCGGTTTGGAGACTTTCATCCTCATCTCCACTGGCGCCGAGACGGAGGGAAGGGAAAGAAATCAACTTTTTATGTGAAAAAGGAAAACATAAAAAAACTGGCATATTTTCGTTTTTATTATTATTTTTTAGCCACGTGCCCTGTCTTCCCGCCAATATGCTGTACTGTTTAGCAATCGGCCGCTACTTTTTCTTTCTTTTGTTTTGACCAGTTATCATACAATATTATTCATTTTTAACCCTTATTCTCTAAATTTTCAACCATTAAAAACATCATTTAATTTATTAACCGTAAATTTTTATCAACAATTATTTTACAAAAGTTCAAATTAAAGTTATTAGATTATTTTTAAAAGCCAACTTTTCTTTTTTTTTAATTCGAAGAATTAAAAAAAAAAAGTAGGTATTGACATGTGGTCGATGTCCGTCCGCCCGTCCGTTTGTCTGTCCTTACCCCCCCCCCCCCCCCTCCAAAATCGGTTCTATCCATCCGATCTTTAAAAAAAAAAATATTAGAAAGGTATAACCTCAGACACCCAACTTTCATACTTTTTGTCCGTTTGTCTGTACGATTGGACGGGCATAAATCTACTATTTGCCGACGAATTTCCCATTGAATTAGCAATGAAATTCAATTTCGAGTCATTTAAATCGCTGAATTTAACTACAAATGCTACGGGTAAGTGATATACGTCAAAAAATTCAGCGTATCGAAATGAGAATGCATTGAAAATTTCAGAAAAGAATTCGAATTCTAAGTACTTCAATTATTTAAAAAAAAAAAACTTCAAAATTTTATGCTCATTTAAAAAGCATAGGAAGCCATTTTTATTAGAATTAAATCACCATTCTGCCATCGCAACAATCGCTCGAGAAACTTTTATTCTTTTAGACAATAAATTAAAATAAATTTATTTTAGAGACATCGATCAATTTAAAATGACGTCAAATATATTACTAGATTCTTTTTATGTTGAAATAAAATGTTTTCATTCTATTTAAAAGCGAGGAATATTACATATTTATTCTTTGATAATATTTTTAAATTTTTGCAAACGATTTAAGTAATAATCATTTAATTTTCGAAATCAAATAAATGAAACTAGCCGAATTTAACGGATAAATGTTTGAATTGATGCTGTGTTTGGTGCCTTTTTACCTGTTAACACATTCGCTGCCACTATGTCATCGATAGAGGCTGATAAAGTAGAAGAACATCCTGTTTTTTAAAACCTTTAAAACCTTTTTTTTTTAAACCAAGAGCATTAAAATATGTGTATGGAAATTCATCAGTCACATCTGGGATTACAAAGCGGTTGGTTGGTAGATATGTTCAGGCTTGTGTTCTTGGTCAGAGACCCGCAATACTAGGTGTCAATTAAATATCACACAAAAGGATAGATGAAAGAGCTAGATCGTGCAGTTTGTGTAAAGACGCTATGAATTTCATAAGAATGTGCTGTTATCGATGAATCGGAATCACGCGACTCCTTAAGGAGTCAGTGGCATCCAACGTGTTAAACACAACTGTTGTGTGGAAGCGGGTTAAGTGACAGATTCTGTTACAACTGTAATTTTGTTTTGGATTTATTTTAAAAGCACAACTTGCTTTATTATGAAACTATCGAATGAAATACAATTGTATTTGAGTTGCTGTGTAACAAAATATTTTCAGCCGTAAACAAAGCAGGGTTGAGCTTATATGTGAGGGGCTATCGTACTCTCCTTCACGTGATTTTAATTTCTTGGCTTTTTGGAATTTTCTGAAAATGGTTTTCTAAATTTCTTAAACTCGGGTACCCACCCTAGTTTAAGGCATTTGGAGAAAATGCTATTTTCGATTTCAAAATACATTATCATAGTTAAGCTTTTTATGTAATAATAGAAATAACCCAAACACAAATTTTATTCTTTTATTTGTTTTTCAAATAAATGGTTACTTGCCAAGTAAATAAATGGCCAAGTAAGACACTTTCATTAATTTTCCACTGTCTCGCTAGCTGGATTCCAGTAAATCACTCCACGCCCTGCTCGAAAGATAGCAAACCGAAGTATTTTTTTTTTCCCTCGACGCGGTCGACCTGAAATGAGTCAGCAAAAAGGGACCATCGTGGAGGGATTTCCCTTATTCAAAGCACCCCCACTATACGTTAAATCAGAAATGTGTGCGATTTTTCAAACCACCCATTTCATAGGTGGGTATTTTTTTTTTTTTTTTTTGAACTCTTAACCGTAACCCATGGCTCTTTCCAGTACGCATTCATGATTGTTTTACGTTGATTTCTGCGAGGGAATTGCGGGACCGACGTGGGCATAAAATACGTTATGCAATTTATGGACGCCTCCTCCCTTTTGTAGAAAGTATGTGAGTGCGCACTGTTTTACTACCTCTATAGCTTAAACTGGTATAAAATACATACTGTCAGTGGCGGATCTTTTCTGAGGGAGAGGCGCACCCAAAAACTTGCCTACTAACCCAACTATATTGTCACAAAAGCTGGGACGCAACTAGAAAAGGGGGGTGGTTAAATTTTATCATTTTATTTGTTAATAAAATTTTCTGTTTAATTAATTTTATTTAAATTTTCCTTGTTTTATTTCTGATTTACATTATTTTATTTTTGATTTACATTATATTATTTTTGATTGACATTATTTTTTAATTTAATTCTCCATGGTAAATACATACATTAACTAGAATTTTTTTAATTACTATTTATAAACTAACATTAATTTTTACTTTACCTAACTAAAGTTTAAATTGTTAAATACACTCTTAAAACAAACACTCCCAATTTACCTCAGTCTGAGTGGATTTCACTCCTCCAGACTGGAAAATGCACTTTTCCTTTTGGAGTGGATCCTTTGTGTGTTAAACCTCCGTCAGGATCACTCCAAACGAGTGATTTTAACTTAGTCTGAGAAAATATGCATGCCTTTAGGGTGTCGAAAATGCACTTCTCCAACTGGAGTGGATTTCACTCTTTTGTTTTAAGAGTGTACATCATTGATAAATAATTAAACAAAATATTTGCAATAAATGGGGAAAAATCAATTAATGGGAATATTTCAGATGATGGAACGCTCTTGTTTTCATTTTTCTATGTACTGCCATTGCATTGGTTGCTTTGGTTTCACTCTAAAAATGACCGAAACACATGAAGTAGAGGATATTCTTTGCAAGGTTTCTTTGACAAATTTTTGAACAAGCAACAGCATAGCAAGAAGTTAGCATCAAGTAGCTAACATACAAACAAGGCAAACAATGACTGCAAGTAACTGATTCGAAGTAACTAACTATTGAATTAAATACGACTTGTGAAAGCTCACCAATAAAATAATCAATGAATTAATATTTTAAACTTCATCGAAGCTAATTAATATTTTTAGTTAATTTTAGGACGTCGTGCAGGCGCGAATCGCCGACGTGAAACAATTTTCAAATTGTATGCATGTATGCCATTATATAAAAATAGCAACTTTGTTTATAAGGTGTTTAAGTTCCTTAACACCGCCGTTTCATACGTCTAGCGGCCGCTGAACGTAAACGCTTAGTATTTGTGCGCTTAGTATTGTATACCAGTATTTGTGCGTTCAAATCCCTCTACTAGAATAAGATATACCCTGTGCTGCAAAAAAAAACCTCAGTAAATTTACTTTCCTTTTAATTTTTAAGTGCAACAGCCGTATTTGGTGGAAAACGGTTTGACCCACTAAATAAAGGGCCTTATCTCAAATCTCCGTATTTTTACAGTTTTTAACTGTTTATACCATCTTTAAGGGACATGACTGTTTGTAAAAAAAATAAATAAATAAATAAAAAAAAACAGGACATGACTGTTTTTTAACGGGGCATGACTGGTATCTTTGCTGCCGGTCCCTGCCCATTACTAATATTTTACGGGGAATTTTTTTTGTTTAAAAGTGTATAGGAAAGTGCATTTTTTTCTGGATTGTTTTTTTGACGACTGTCCTTTTCCGTACTTATATTTAAAACTTTTTAATGCCGGAGTATTACTGATTAAAATCAGGTCAAATAAAAAAGTGTTTTCAGTATTGTCTGCCAAAAATTTAGAAATTATGTGTATTAAAATAACTGATTAAGCTATTAACTCCAACCAGGTTTCAGTATTTTAATACAAAATCTTGTTTAAAAATTAATTGTATTGATTACGGGTAAGATATAAATAAGAGTTTCAATACTTTTATTAACATAGAAAGCATTTTATCATCAACATATTTTACAGTGTCAAACTTTGAATTTCATTCATTTATGTGATTGAATTTTATTTTATCAAAATATTGAATGCGTCCTGCTTTAAATAAAAAAAATTAAGAAAAACTCAATACAATTCAATTCGATGTTTTACATACTTTTTCGAAGGATCACTTAAAAAAGAGATAACACGCCAATATGTTTGCTATTTTCCTTATGGCAACCTTTCCTTTGATCTTGGCCAAAAAACCGACAAAAGTTGGGTTGGTGGCCTTGAGATCCAACTTCAGTGAGCTTTCGAATAAATACGTATAAAGCGGTTACCTTGAGATTCTCAAGGTAACCGCTAGAGCAAATTGCTAGACGTATGTAACGCCGGTATAATATCCCAAAAATAACTGCCGAACTATTAACGGCCCGTGCAGCCAAAAACGTTACAGCCGTTAACATTGGTTACTAATCTGTGTAAAAGGAGTGTGGTGATTTAATGTTGCCTAATTTTTCTTTTAATTTTGTTTTCAATAATAAAAAAAAACAGCGGCTCATTCCAAAAAAGTAACGACTTAAAAATTCCTACCTTCTTATATCAAACAAGGGTGGAAAAATAGGAAGTTAAACGAGCGGAATATCTGTAGTCCTGTCTCATTTTCATGAAAAATAATTATTTAAAACCTTAAGAGAAAGCGCAATATTGTTAGGAATTCAGCTCACCAGATTACCCCCCCCCCCCCCTTCCCATTTTATTGTATACGCTTCGAAATGTCCCCTCTTTATTTTTTTTTATGAAGGCTTTCATTTATTATATGATGTGGTTTTTTTTATTATTTGCGTTGGTTTCATCTTTCTATCTTTGCGCACGTGTTTTCCGCAAAAATTATTTGCGCTAATATCAAAGCGCAATAGAACACTTTGAAATTTTACTATTTTCGTTTCGGAAGCAATTGTGCTTTTATTTAAAACGGCTTTGTCAGTATGGATGAGATGAAAAACCTTTCCAATTATTTCGTTGTAATTAATATTCAGTTACTTTTGTTTTGATAGAATGAATTTTTTTACGTATCACTGTTACAGTTATAGATTTTATAAAAGTTTCTACTTATGCGTTATCATGAACTTTTACGCGTGGAACTTTGCAATGAACCAATTCCTTCTACCAATTTGTTTTGAAAAACGACAGGTATTTTTTTTTCAGATGCACCACCTATAAAACAGCATTCATTTTGAATGAAGTTTAAAATGAGAAATAATCTGCCGGTGAATAATATAATAATAACCAAGAGAGTATTATGAAGTTATCTTTTTTAGTTGGCTTGAAATACTATGTAATAACATTTAATCATTTAGGTGATTTATTAATTTTGTAAACACTTTTTTTTTTATTTGCAAGGCTTTTGCAAACTTTTAATTTGTGAACTACCAGAAAAATTGGAATCATAAATTTATTATATTTTGGTAGCAATTACGAAAAAAAATTAAGCATTTATATCAATTTATTAACAATTTATAATAATTTCTATTAATTAATAGGAAAACTGAAAAACAACATAACACTTTTCAAAAGCCGAGTCGGTTTCTTATAAAACGTGCTTTTAAAGATCGCTTTAATTTGAACTGGAGTAGTTTTCCCGAGTTTGAAAACTTTTTTCTTTCAAAAAAACGCCATTTCTTCGAATTATAAGTTTGAGAGCTCTCTCACTTATTAATCGAAACTTTATTATTTTTAACCTTTTTTTTTTTTGTTACCGTCTGCGTGTGTCTCCGAAACGAACCCAACGATTGGCTCTTGAGTTTTGGAAAATTTGCCGCTTTCGTTCCATCAACCAATCGCATCATCCGTTCACGTCATCAGTTCTTTCTTTTTGTCTTGGTTTTTTTTATTTCGAATCTTCGACGGTCTGCTCTCTGTGGCGCTCTGAATGCTTAGGGTAAGATAATTGCTAATTTTTCGACTCATCTTAAAATCTTTTATTTGTTAATTTTTTTAAATTAAAATTTTTTTTTAACTATTTATTTGCTATACTACTTATTACTTTAGTGAACTTTGCTTTTTATGCTCTAGAGTTTCTTTTTCTTGAGCTAATTTCCGATTAATTTAATGTAATTACAGCCTAGCATTGGCTTGAACATTGTATTAAATTAGATCAAATGAATCAACAATTGAGTAAACAATAAATGAATCAACCCGGTGTCCCTCTAACTGCTATTTTAAGTTTGTGCGTTGACTCATTTTGCTGTTCAATTGCAATATACTATATGAATTAAATAACTTTTTGTTACAAAATAACTTAGTTTTGACTTGGTAACGCTATTACGGTCAACTAAGCTGCTTGGAAGTAATTTATTTTCAACATTTATTTCCTAGGCTTTGAAAAAAGCCAGGAAAATTTAGAAAATGATGCAAAGGTCAATGTTTCTTAGCTATATTTTAAAAAGTAATAATAATCTGTGTCTGCGGCCATTTCAGATCCTTCCCATACATAAAATTAAATATTCAAAATGAACCAATATTGGGGATAAGAAATTATTAAAAATAACTTCTCAATTTTTACGTAAAACAAGTGTTTCGGTACGCTGGGTCATGGGTCTCTCGCATATTGTTGTACACGTTAAGGTGCATGATTTTATTGTTCAGTGATTGTGCTTTCCTCATAGGGTGGTCCTTCCTTGTTTCAGCTCACGGTGGGGAACTGCGACAGAACGCACCATCAAGAAGGGAAAACCCCGTACCGTTGTGTGACCCCATGGACAAGATTCATGGGCCAGCGTCAAATCAAAAGTGAACTGAAGTACTCTTGAATCTGGTATCATTTCTGTAGACAAGTACTCCAATTGGCACCATGTGATTTTTTTCAAACCCTCCAAGGCTTGGTTTCCCTGGGATTAGGAGGAGGAAACTATTTCAATGCTGAGTATGCAGAACGAGTAAGTTTTTTTTTGTGTGCATCATTAGAATATTAACATTTTTTTTGTCTATGCACTTTCCAAATCATATAATTCATTAGTATTTGAAATTGTGTAATGCTATAATTACTATTTGAAAATAAGATTGGTATTTAGTATTATATAACAGTGTGAACATTTTGCAGTTTTTTAACACCTTCCCTTAGCTTAGATAATAAAGGTGGTAGATTTTTCCCACACTAAAAATTTACAATTTACTATGTAAGTAATGCTAGCTGTGAAAAAAAATAATGCCAATCAAACTTCTTGGTCATAACATAATGAAGAGTATAATTAAAGTTTCACTGCCATAAAAAAAATCCGCTGTTTGAGCCAGCGCTACGTATGATGTCGCCCTTAGTAACGGTTGCTTTGGGTGTCGGCTCGTCACTTGACTGTGGTTCTACATTACGACGTCGTTGTCAATTATGGTGAAGCTCTAGTATTTTATATTTAATAAAATATATTAACCATTGAATTATTTGAATAAGAAAACAGGAGCTTTAATTGCTTATTCATCAATTGCCCATATAGGAATTATAGTATTAACATCATTATTTATTATAACATCCTTAGGATTTAAAAGAAGAATTATTATAATATTAGCACATTTATCACTCTCTGCACTATTTCTATTATTAGTAAATATAACCTACTCAGAATATTTAATTAAATTAAAGGAAAAACATTTTTTTTTTCAAAAGATTACATTCTGGTGATTTTTTTTAGCAATTAACACTCCCCACCACCACCATTTATTAACCTAGCAAGAGGGCTACTTATAATAACTAGAATATTTTTGTGACAACCTTCTATAATAACAATAATATTTGTTATCTGTACATTAGTAGCCTCAATTTTTTCAATTAATGTATTAATAAATTTAATTAATGATACATCAGAGTCTTTACACCTAGAAACATCACCATCCAAAATTTATCTTTCTTTATTTACCTATTTTATTCCTTTAGTAGTATTGATTGTAAAATGAGAAATTATCTAATTTTGTAGTTTAAACAATGCAATGGATTGTGGAGCCACAAAATCTAAAAATATATCTACTTATAGTTTTTATATCAATCATTTCTATTAGCCCAGTAATTTTATACATCTTTAGTATTCGTGATATCCGGTAGTTCTGATTTTTTGCACACTTGTTTATGATGTTGGCCTAATGAATAATCCAAGTTTTCGACCTCAAGCGCCGAATGCAACTTTGACAAAAATCGAATATACCGCGAAACAATTGGGGGTTTTCAAATTTTGGCGATTTTAACCCTAAAGGACTAGTTTTTGAAGAATCTTTCAAATAACGTATTTAAAGTATTCTCTAAATTTTCTACAATATGATACTAGAACTGTCACTGTAGACTCATTAATTTCTGAGATAGTCATTTTTTTCTAACTTCGATCATTCGAACTAATGCATTTTGAATCGGATTATATACTATCCAAGCCCTGTACTTTTACGCTGGGGAAAAAAAAAGAAATTAATTGAATGCTTTGAGTTTAAAATTACTTAATTTAGCCCTCTCACCATCCCTTTTGATGCTATCCTAATATGTCGATCCATATATGGATGAACCTCAACTGGGACCTTCCAAGAGGGCTGATTTATTTCAATTTTTAGTTTGAAATTACTTAATTGCCTTACAAATAAACTTATTAACTATTGTTGTGTGTCCCATTTTCTTTTTTTTTTACATTCCAGCATAAAAGTATACGGTCAAAAGCATTAGTTCGAATGAGCGAAGTTCGAAAAATATGACAAACTTTGAAAGGAATAATCTCGGAAACTACTGGATCTACAGAGACAGTTGTAGTATCATATTGTAGAAAATTTAGTGTACTTTAAAAACGTTATTTAGAAGATTCTTAAAAAATAGTCCTTTAGGGTTATAATCGCCAAAATTTGAAAAAATCCCAATTTTTTTTTCGCGGTTTATTAATCGATTTCTGACACTTCCGTTCGGCGCTCCAGGTCGAACACTTGGATTTGCGCAGGACGTGGCAAAAAATCGAAACTGCATGATTTCAAGCATACTATCCCATACTTTCAGTAGACTAAGTTACCTGGACTATATAGAAACTTCTATTTGAATCTTAAATAGAGTGTAAATATTACAACTTTCCTACTTATAGATTGGATCTCTCAAATATTTGTTTCAACAGTTAGAATTTTAATTCTTATTTACATAATATCCTACATTCTTAAATCTGAAAATAAGCAATTTTCAGTAGTTATAATTTGTTTTGTAATCTCAAATTAACTTTAATTTTTATAAACAAAATTATTTTTATATCAATATATATATTTTTTATTATTATGATAAAAGTTCACTTGGGTAATTTAAAATTTGTAACCTGGGAACAACTAATTAATTGTTGTATGGAATACTATTACTAATTATAGCATTTTGAAGTCAGTGGGAAATAACATTAGTTCCAAAGGAGAAATGGGTACAATATATTTGTATATGAAAGAATATGTGCAACCGAATAGATTTTTTTAAATGAAGTATTAATATTGCAATTTCTCATATGATAGCAAACATTTTTAAAAATTGTGTGTTATTGAAAAATGTAAGTCTTATCCCCCTTTCAAATTTTAATTTATATTTATAATATTTTTTTTATTTAATATAAATATTAATTGAAATGTCAAAGGTACAAGAGACTTACATTTTTTCAATAATACAAAGTGATTAAAAAATATTTGCTTTAGTATTTCATATTTTAAGTTTTTTACTTAGTTTTTTAAAATAAATCCTATCGCTTGCACATATTCTTCCATATACACAAACCTATTACACCCAATTCTCCATTGGGAACTAATGTTATTATCCTCTGACTTTGAAAAAAATAATTTCAGTAGAAGGAGTTTTGGGAACAACAGCGCACTTTACCAAAATGTTACCATTAGTAATAGTATTCCATACAATAATTTATTAGTTGTTCCCAGGTTACCCTTTTTAGTTATTCTCGTTCGAAAATACTCAATTTCTCCTAGACCGAAATGAGAAAAAGTTAGGCTTAACTTTTCAGTTTCAAAAAAATCATAACTTTCTTAATTCTTAAAATTTTGAAAAAATAAAAAAATACATGTCTGATAAATTTGTCTCTAGTACTTGGAATAAAATTTTGATGGAATTCTGTGACATGAAGATTTTGAGCTGGTCGATTTGACGTGGAATGACTCTTATGTATATTGTCAGAATAAAAATTAAGCCACCCCTTTCTGTTAACGGTATTAACATCTTATTCCTTTAAAATTGATAGTTACTAAGTTAGTGTTATTGCTTAAACTAAGGAAATAACTCGGCCTCCTTAAATTTGATCTTTATGTCAAAACAATTAAACTAATGTAACTAAATATTTTAATAACAGATTTGAAAATATAATTTTTTTCGATTTCCCGTAAATGGCAAATATATTTCCTTATTCAAATAACCAATTCAATTGTGGTTTGAACTTTTAACGTTTAGGGATCATTTATGTAAAAAATATTTAGAAAAGTGAACGGTTAATTAAAAATATTTACATAACACATACTATTCCCAAATAGTATGTGTATCTTGATGAAAGTGAATGGACTCCCTTAAGAAAGGTTGTAGTTTTTTTTGCAAGTATTGAAATGGTGTTAAGTTTTATCATAAAACTTAACACCATTTGAAAGCTCCATAAATTATGGAGCTTTTAAATCATTGTTTTCAGTTTCGTTCTTTTTCAGACTTGATCTAATTTGGTGTTCCTTTTTTTTTTTTTTTTTTTTTTTTGTCAAAAGGAAAGAAGTTTAGAATTTTTATTTTGCATTATTATTAATAATCAAAATTTGACACACATTGTGCTGATATGTTATATAGTGTGAAGAATTTTTTTTAATTAAAATTTTTAATAGTGGCTATTTAAATCCTTTAGACAAATTTATGAAATGTTTGAAACGCTTTTTTTTTTTTAATCTATGTTGTTGAAAATGAAATGGCAACTTTCGTATTTAATTTTTTTCTTATGTTAAGATTTGCAATCTTTTAAATGTTGTTATATCATAATCTATGGCTATTAGTATGTTAATAATTTTTTAAGGCATTGATTACATTTTTAATTCATGATCGAAGGTTTTTTAGGTAGTTCTGTTTTAACTTTTCGTAACTATTGTTGTGTGTCAAACTCAATTTTTCTCTGAGTTCTGAAATAAAGTTAATTTTAAGTGTTTAATGAGAAAATTTGAGTTTAAAATTGATTTTTTTTTCGCTGAATAGAAAGAAGTGCAGCTGGGGAAAATAAACGATTCCCCCCTCGTTTCTCGGCTGCTATTGATCAAGGATTTTGTGTATGGTGTCAATTTTCAGGAAATAGCGTGAGGAATTGAGGACTGGCAACAAAAATTGTGTAAGGGGTCATCTACATATTGAAATAAGTACCTACTTTGAAAATTCCAATGGCAACACCCAATTTTTTTTACATTAAAATGTTCATCACCTTTAAAATACCACATGTATAAAGAAGAATTATTTATTTTGCATTATTTGCTGAGATATTAAAGCCTTAATTTTGAACTCGTTTAGGTGGAAATCTCCTAAATAAAAAAGAAGATATTTAGTAACAGTTTTGTCTTTTCAAAACGACAAGCTAAAAAAGGGTTAGCATAATTTTGCCAACAGATGCTAGAATTTCACCTTCTTCACTAATATTGGATTTTTCGAATGTTTTTTTTTTTTTTTTTAATTTTGGATTTTAAAATTCAGAAATAAAATAAAGGCTAGAAGAAGAAAAGTTTTAATTTTAAATTAAGTTGCATATACGGTTATTTAAAACAGATTTTCAAATGCTATTAGTTACAATCAGATTGACAAGCATGATTATTACATTTATGTTTTAAATTTTTTATGCAAATTTTTGTTTCATTCACATGGCTGCAAAAAGTTCGTTAAAAATTCATCGCATTATATCCGTAATATAAGCTTAGTGGTAGGGCTTGTTAAGCATTGCCACGCCACAGGTCCGGGGATTGAATCCTGGATTGGGCGAGGTTGACCCATCCTTTCATCCCTTAAGAGGACTCTCTTTGGAATTCCACATCTTGAAAATCGTAATGTTATTCCTATGGAAAACATTTGCAAATCAATTACTACAACCATAATTTTAATTAAAAGGTTACTAGTTTCTTGTATCATTGTAAAGAACGAAAGGATAAAACTAATTTGTTTTGTGAAAATCACATATTAAGTATTTTTAATAATTTTTTGAAGTTAGTAAAAAATGGAGTGAGCATTAAGTTCTAATTTAAAAAAAGTATTAAAAATACTAAATATGTGATTTTCACAAAACAAATTAGTTTTATCCTTTCAGTTCCTTTCGTTCTTTACAATGATACAAGAAACTAGTAACCTTTTAATAAATTTGTGGCTATAATTGACTTGCGAATATTCTCCATTGGAATAACATTACGATTTTCAAGATGTGAAATTCCAAAGAGAGTCCTCTTAAGTGGGTCGATAAATTGGGGACCAAGCATGCTTGGGGTTCCGCGTGAGGCTTTCCACATAACCGGGACACATGCCTTGCTCCCCAGAGCCCTAGGTAAAAAAAAAAAGCTGAAATGGGCACGGCAGGCCGTGGCCCACTAATGGGCAGTTGCGCCGAGGAGTTGTAAGTTTAGTTTTTTTATCGGTAAACCACGTATTGCAAAATGAGGGTTACGACCTTAACACGATATTTAAGGAAAGCAAAATAAAATTATTCTGAATGATTTTTAACCAAGGCAGTGAGCACTAATCATTTTAAATAATTAATGTGGTAGCAATAAAATGTACTAAAAACGGAATTCCAATTATATTCTAGGATATTAATTTTTAATATTAAACTCTTTTTGAAATTGTATTGGAAATAACATACATTTAAGAACATAGTAACCGATATAATTTAAAGTTATTTATACAAACAAAATCGATTGTATGCACTTGAAATAAATAAGAAAAGATTTTTAGACATTTGACAGACATCAATAATTTGAATAAACATCAACAAACGCTTTTTAATCACCTAACGATAATGCAATTTAGGATCAAATTTGCCGAGTAATTTTTACACGGTCGGTCCCTAAAATTAGTACTTTTCAGGGTTTTTTTACAATAACTCTGCAAAAAAAATATTTTTTTTTTAATTAAAGAGTTCGGGATTTTGGTTCTACTTGATCTACTTTCTCGATTTATGCTAAAAAAATTTGGGGTTGCTATTCATGTTTTATTTTTTCTTATTTAAATAAAAAAATATTGAAAATGAAAAATTGATGAAAAAGCATGTGATTTGTTTTTGGAAAATTAAGAAGTATATAATGAAAAAAAAAATCTTTGTTTAATTCATTTTATTTGTAGAGTTATGAATAAAAGTTTATGAAACTTTTGTAACATTATGGACGTTCAACTTTGAATACTTATTATCTCAGCAAATAATGCACAATAAATTATTCTTTTTAAAACATGGGGTATTTTGAAAGTGCTAAACATTTTTATGTAAAAAAATTTGGGTGTTACCATTAAAATTTTTAAAGTTGGTACTCGTTTTAATATCTTTATAAAAATGTTGTTGCCAGTTCTCAATTCCTTACGCTATTTCTAGGAAATTGACACCTTACACAAAATTCCTTGATCAATACCAGCCGAGAAACGAAGAGTAAATTGGGTTTTTTCCCCAGCTGTACATGAAAAACTTTCCTGGTTTAGTAATCACAAATGTACTATCAACTGTCTTAAATATAATAATAAATATAATAATAAAATGTCTTATAAAAAAATGATTTGGATGATGTTGGCGTTTAAAAAAAAATAATAAGTGCAGTATTCCTTGAATACTTATTTTCGAATACCAAAACAAGAGTATAACCAGACAACAAATGGAAACAAACCGTTCTAGTCTTTTTTTTAAATGAAAGAAACTGTATTGTATAACAGATCAAAATGTGTCAGATTCAGTGTAATTACACATAAAGCTGAACGAAAATTTTTAACCCTCGTTATTTGACCAAAAAGGAAAGTTGAAATGCTAAAACAAATTATTATTAAAAAAATATTTTTAGTTTTTTCACCTTAAATTGATGTTCATATTAAAGTTTTTAATAATTTAAAATTGAAGGACACATCCAGAGCTTAAGCATTATTCTATCTACCACTTAAAAATGATATCAAAGTATTAATATTTTTCTTTCTAAGAGATATATCGTGCGTATATATTTTTGTTACATATGGTAAAATTCCGATAAATGTGCTATTAAAATCGAAATGTTGTTTTAAATTATTTCTCTTTGTGGAATATTTTTATGCTGTGTGTGTTTTAAAGTTATTTCATAAATGTTAGAATTATTAATTTTTGTATATTGCTATGTTGAATGTTTCACCACAAATAAAGAAGATTGTATTTGAGAAGCTGTCCAGAATATCTACATATCTTACAATTTCATAATTGTTTTTTTATTCTGTATTTAAATGGTTTTATAGGTGCTTATATTTTGTGGGAGAGAATGTGTTGTTGTTTAAATGATTGATTTGTTGTTGTTGTGTGATTTTGGGGGGAGAGAATGTGTTGTTGGTTGTGTGATTTTGAGGTTTGGCGTGTTGTGGAATTAGCACTGTTGATTGATTTTGTTTGGCTGTGTGATTTTGGGGATGGATGTGTTTTAGACCCGGTGGTGGCTTATTTGGTTGGTTTGAATGTGTCCTTGTTGGCCGGGTGTGGTTTGTGATATTTGTTTGCGTGCGTTGTTTGTGGCTGGTTGTGTTTTGCATTGGCTTTTCAAATGAAAAGTATTATCAGTACTGTAAATGTAGATAATTTAGTTGTCTGTGCTATGTATATTACCTCTTTTTCCTTTCCTATAATACTAACCTGATCTTTGCTAGGGGTACCAGCTTCTGTCCTCTTTACAAGGGGAAGAAACAGGGGTAAGGCCTCTGGCAAGGCTTCCTTCTACTCTTTCCCTAAGTTCCTATTTGTTATTAGTTCAAATAAGTATATGTTCATTTTATATTGAAACAATTGTTCAATAAAGTTTTGTGTATGAATAAAACAAAGAATAATTAGCTTTGGTTGTCCTTTATTTAAATGATATACTCTCTCTTGTAAATTTAAGGTAGGGCTTTGCTAAGAGTACCAGCTTCTGTCCCTTTACTGGGAAGCCACAGGGGTAAGGCTCTTAGTGAAGAATCCACTTTAGTCTTTGCTAAGGGTACCAGCTTCTGTCCCTTGACTGGGAAGCCACAGGGGTAAGGCTCTTAGTGGAGAAAAGCACTTTTTTAGAATCAATACTTAAAAACTATATACAGAGAGAGTTATCATTCTTTTCATATATTGGCGCCCGGTCAGCCACAATTAAGACTTGAAAAGTTGAGGCTGGCCGGGGACCGAAACTTCTGGTGGGGGACGGGATAAGTCCTTGCCCTCACCGGGACATATAAGGGAGGCTGGCTCCCCCATTGATTGAGTCAAATTTCCAGCCTCCCGGTCCCACACTTTTTTGGGGGGTACTTCGAGATTTTTTGAGAAAAATTTTTCCAGGTGCAGAGGGGTCACGCCCGAGGTAAGTTCGAGTTTTTCCGGGAGTGTGAGGGCCGAAGTCCAAAGAGTAGGGGTATTACTTCGCGCGCGAGGGACGCTAAGCGGCTCCTCGCGCGCCCGAGCGGGGGGACTGTTGTTGCTCTAGCAACGCGTGAACCGGGCCACGCGGTCGTGCCGCTTTGCGTCCCTCCCGCGCGTTATTGTTGCTGTTTGCATTATATCTAGCGTATTGGCAAAATTTACACTGTGTTGCTGCGCTGCGAAGCTGAGGTAACCGCAATGATGCTATAATTAGGGATGGAGGTTTGCTTTCGGTAGTCGCGTTTCCATTCATTGCGACATCCCACCCGTGCGTTCTTACTGCTGCAAAGGGTTCTTCCCCCTTACACTTATTGTTCTCTGCTGTACAACGAGGCGATTCGAAAATGACCTGCTACTGTGAAATCAGCAGGAAATTATGGTTTGCTACAAGTATTATTTTGCCTGATTTGGGTCTCTGAATGCATTACAAGTCATATAGATAGTTTTGGCGGGAAAAAAAAATCGAAAATTTTTCTCCCCATGTTAACCCTATGGCCATGTTAAGTCTATGGGGTGAAGTTAGGCCTAACTTCAGTTTCGCGAATTGAGCATTTTTTCGGCAAGGGTATAGCCTTGGGAGAACTAATAGGCGTAGCAACACATAACTTAGACCATTTTTCCGCATTTTTCTCATATAGCATATAACCACTGATTTGGGTCTCTGAATGCATTACAAGTCATATAGATCATTTTGGCGGGAAAAAAAAATCGAAAAAATTTTCCCCATGTTAATCCAATGGGGCTAATGTTATCTCTATGGGAAGTGCCCGGTTCACGAACCGGGCAATTTTTCGGTAAGGGTATAGCCTTGGGAGAACTAATAGGCGTAGCAAGACGAAACTTAGACCATTATTCCTCATTTTTCTCATATAGCATATAACCACTGATTTGGGTCTCTGAATGCATTACAAGTCATATAGATCATTTTGGCGGGAAAAAAAATCGAAATTTTTTTCTCCCCATGTTAACCCTATGGCCATGTTAAGTCTATGGGGCGAGTTAGGCCTAACTTCAGTTTCGCGAATTGAGCATTTTTTCGGTAAGGGTATAGCCTTGGGAGAACTAATAGGCGTAGGAAGACGAAACTTAGACCATTTTTCCGCATTTTTCTCATATAGCATATAACCACTGATTTGGGTCTCTGAATGCATTACAAGTCATATAGATAGTTTTGGCGGGAAAAAAAAATCGAAAATTTTTCTCCCCATGTTAACCCTATGGCCATGTTAAGTCTATGGGGTGAAGTTAGGCCTAACTTCAGTTTCGCGAATTGAGCATTTTTTCGGTAAGGGTATAGCCTTGGGAGAACTAATAGGCGTAGCAACACATAACTTAGACCATTTTTCCGCATTTTTCTCATATAGCATATAACCACTGATTTGGGTCTCTGAATGCATTACAAGTCATATAGATCATTTTGGCGGGAAAAAAAAATCGAAAAAATTTTCCCCATGTTAATCCAATGGGGCTAATGTTATCTCTATGGGAAGTGCCCGGTTCACGAACCGGGCAATTTTTCGGTAAGGGTATAGCCTTGGGAGAACTAATAGGCGTAGCAAGACGAAACTTAGACCATTATTCCTCATTTTTCTCATATAGCATATAACCACTGATTTGGGTCTCTGAATGCATTACAAGTCATATAGATCATTTTGGCGGGAAAAAAAATCGAAATTTTTTTCTCCCCATGTTAACCCTATGGCCATGTTAAGTCTATGGGGCGAGTTAGGCCTAACTTCAGTTTCGCGAATTGAGCATTTTTTCGGTAAGGGTATAGCCTTGGGAGAACTAATAGGCGTAGGAAGACGAAACTTAGACCATTATTTTCCGCATTTTTCTCATATAGCATATAACCACTGATTTGGGTCTCTGAATGCATTACAAGTCATATAGATAGTTTTGGCGGGAAAAAAAAATCGAAAATTTTTCTCCCCATGTTAACCCTATGGCCATGTTAAGTCTATGGGGTGAAGTTAGGCCTAACTTCAGTTTCGCGAATTGAGCATTTTTTCGGCAAGGGTATAGCCTTGGGAGAACTAATAGGCGTAGCAACACATAACTTAGACCATTTTTCCGCATTTTTCTCATATAGCATATAACCACTGATTTGGGTCTCTGAATGCATTACAAGTCATATAGATCATTTTGGCGGGAAAAAAAAATCGAAAAAATTTTCCCCATGTTAATCCAATGGGGCTAATGTTATCTCTATGGGAAGTGCCCGGTTCACGAACCGGGCAATTTTTCGGTAAGGGTATAGCCTTGGGAGAACTAATAGGCGTAGCAAGACGAAACTTAGACCATTATTCCTCATTTTTCTCATATAGCATATAACCACTGATTTGGGTCTCTGAATGCATTACAAGTCATATAGATCATTTTGGCGGGAAAAAAAATCGAAATTTTTTTCTCCCCATGTTAACCCTATGGCCATGTTAAGTCTATGGGGCGAGTTAGGCCTAACTTCAGTTTCGCGAATTGAGCATTTTTTCGGTAAGGGTATAGCCTTGGGAGAACTAATAGGCGTAGGAAGACGAAACTTAGACCATTTTTCCGCATTTTTCTCATATAGCATATAACCACTGATTTGGGTCTCTGAATGCATTACAAGTCATATAGATAGTTTTGGCGGGAAAAAAAAATCGAAAATTTTTCTCCCCATGTTAACCCTATGGCCATGTTAAGTCTATGGGGTGAAGTTAGGCCTAACTTCAGTTTCGCGAATTGAGCATTTTTTCGGCAAGGGTATAGCCTTGGGAGAACTAATAGGCGTAGCAACACATAACTTAGACCATTTTTCCGCATTTTTCTCATATAGCATATAACCACTGATTTGGGTCTCTGAATGCATTACAAGTCATATAGATCATTTTGGCGGGAAAAAAAAATCGAAAAAATTTTCCCCATGTTAATCCAATGGGGCTAATGTTATCTCTATGGGAAGTGCCCGGTTCACGAACCGGGCAATTTTTCGGTAAGGGTATAGCCTTGGGAGAACTAATAGGCGTAGCAAGACGAAACTTAGACCATTATTCCTCATTTTTCTCATATAGCATATAACCACTGATTTGGGTCTCTGAATGCATTACAAGTCATATAGATCATTTTGGCGGGAAAAAAAATCGAAATTTTTTCTCCCCATGTTAACCCTATGGCCATGTTAAGTCTATGGGGCGAGTTAGGCCTAACTTCAGTTTCGCGAATTGAGCATTTTTTCGGTAAGGGTATAGCCTTGGGAGAACTAATAGGCGTAGGAAGACGAAACTTAGACCATTTTTCCGCATTTTTCTCATATAGCATATAACCACTGATTTGGGTCTCTGAATGCATTACAAGTCATATAGATAGTTTTGGCGGGAAAAAAAAATCGAAAATTTTTCTCCCCATGTTAACCCTATGGCCATGTTAAGTCTATGGGGTGAAGTTAGGCCTAACTTCAGTTTCGCGAATTGAGCATTTTTTCGGCAAGGGTATAGCCTTGGGAGAACTAATAGGCGTAGCAACACATAACTTAGACCATTTTTCCGCATTTTTCTCATATAGCATATAACCACTGATTTGGGTCTCTGAATGCATTACAAGTCATATAGATCATTTTGGCGGGAAAAAAAAATCGAAAAAATTTTCCCCATGTTAATCCAATGGGGCTAATGTTATCTCTATGGGAAGTGCCCGGTTCACGAACCGGGCAATTTTTCGGTAAGGGTATAGCCTTGGGAGAACTAATAGGCGTAGCAAGACGAAACTTAGACCATTATTCCTCATTTTTCTCATATAGCATATAACCACTGATTTGGGTCTCTGAATGCATTACAAGTCATATAGATCATTTTGGCGGGAAAAAAAATCGAAATTTTTTCTCCCCATGTTAACCCTATGGCCATGTTAAGTCTATGGGGCGAGTTAGGCCTAACTTCAGTTTCGCGAATTGAGCATTTTTTCGGTAAGGGTATAGCCTTGGGAGAACTAATAGGCGTAGGAAGACGAAACTTAGACCATTTTTCCGCATTTTTCTCATATAGCATATAACCACTGATTTGGGTCTCTGAATGCATTACAAGTCATATAGATAGTTTTGGCGGGAAAAAAAAATCGAAAATTTTTCTCCCCATGTTAACCCTATGGCCATGTTAAGTCTATGGGGTGAAGTTAGGCCTAACTTCAGTTTCGCGAATTGAGCATTTTTTCGGCAAGGGTATAGCCTTGGGAGAACTAATAGGCGTAGCAACACATAACTTAGACCATTTTTCCGCATTTTTCTCATATAGCATATAACCACTGATTTGGGTCTCTGAATGCATTACAAGTCATATAGATCATTTTGGCGGGAAAAAAAAATCGAAAAAATTTTCCCCATGTTAATCCAATGGGGCTAATGTTATCTCTATGGGAAGTGCCCGGTTCACGAACCGGGCAATTTTTCGGTAAGGGTATAGCCTTGGGAGAACTAATAGGCGTAGCAAGACGAAACTTAGACCATTATTCCTCATTTTTCTCATATAGCATATAACCACTGATTTGGGTCTCTGAATGCATTACAAGTCATATAGATCATTTTGGCGGGAAAAAAAATCGAAATTTTTTTCTCCCCATGTTAACCCTATGGCCATGTTAAGTCTATGGGGCGAGTTAGGCCTAACTTCAGTTTCGCGAATTGAGCATTTTTTCGGTAAGGGTATAGCCTTGGGAGAACTAATAGGCGTAGGAAGACGAAACTTAGACCATTTTTCCGCATTTTTCTCATATAGCATATAACCACTGATTTGGGTCTCTGAATGCATTACAAGTCATATAGATAGTTTTGGCGGGAAAAAAAAATCGAAAATTTTTCTCCCCATGTTAACCCTATGGCCATGTTAAGTCTATGGGGTGAAGTTAGGCCTAACTTCAGTTTCGCGAATTGAGCATTTTTTCGGCAAGGGTATAGCCTTGGGAGAACTAATAGGCGTAGCAACACATAACTTAGACCATTTTTCCGCATTTTTCTCATATAGCATATAACCACTGATTTGGGTCTCTGAATGCATTACAAGTCATATAGATCATTTTGGCGGGAAAAAAAATCGAAAAAATTTTCCCCATGTTAATCCAATGGGGCTAATGTTATCTCTATGGGAAGTGCCCGGTTCACGAACCGGGCAATTTTTCGGTAAGGGTATAGCCTTGGGAGAACTAATAGGCGTAGCAAGACGAAACTTAGACCATTATTCCTCATTTTTCTCATATAGCATATAACCACTGATTTGGGTCTCTGAATGCATTACAAGTCATATAGATCATTTTGGCGGGAAAAAAAATCGAAATTTTTTTCTCCCCATGTTAACCCTATGGCCATGTTAAGTCTATGGGGCGAGTTAGGCCTAACTTCAGTTTCGCGAATTGAGCATTTTTTCGGTAAGGGTATAGCCTTGGGAGAACTAATAGGCGTAGGAAGACGAAACTTAGACCATTTTTCCGCATTTTTCTCATATAGCATATAACCACTGATTTGGGTCTCTGAATGCATTACAAGTCATATAGATAGTTTTGGCGGGAAAAAAAAATCGAAAATTTTTCTCCCCATGTTAACCCTATGGCCATGTTAAGTCTATGGGGTGAAGTTAGGCCTAACTTCAGTTTCGCGAATTGAGCATTTTTTCGGCAAGGGTATAGCCTTGGGAGAACTAATAGGCGTAGCAACACATAACTTAGACCATTTTTCCGCATTTTTCTCATATAGCATATAACCACTGATTTGGGTCTCTGAATGCATTACAAGTCATATAGATCATTTTGGCGGGAAAAAAAATCGAAAAAATTTTCCCCATGTTAATCCAATGGGGCTAATGTTATCTCTATGGGAAGTGCCCGGTTCACGAACCGGGCAATTTTTCGGTAAGGGTATAGCCTTGGGAGAACTAATAGGCGTAGCAAGACGAAACTTAGACCATTATTCCTCATTTTTCTCATATAGCATATAACCACTGATTTGGGTCTCTGAATGCATTACAAGTCATATAGATCATTTTGGCGGGAAAAAAAAATCGAAATTTTTTTCTCCCCATGTTAACCCTATGGCCATGTTAAGTCTATGGGGCGAGTTAGGCCTAACTTCAGTTTCGCGAATTGAGCATTTTTTCGGTAAGGGTATAGCCTTGGGAGAACTAATAGGCGTAGGAAGACGAAACTTAGACCATTTTTCCGCATTTTTCTCATATAGCATATAACCACTGATTTGGGTCTCTGAATGCATTACAAGTCATATAGATAGTTTTGGCGGGAAAAAAAAATCGAAAATTTTTCTCCCCATGTTAACCCTATGGCCATGTTAAGTCTATGGGGTGAAGTTAGGCCTAACTTCAGTTTCGCGAATTGAGCATTTTTTCGGCAAGGGTATAGCCTTGGGAGAACTAATAGGCGTAGCAACACATAACTTAGACCATTTTTCCGCATTTTTCTCATATAGCATATAACCACTGATTTGGGTCTCTGAATGCATTACAAGTCATATAGATCATTTTGGCGGGAAAAAAAATCGAAAAAATTTTCCCCATGTTAATCCAATGGGGCTAATGTTATCTCTATGGGAAGTGCCCGGTTCACGAACCGGGCAATTTTTCGGTAAGGGTATAGCCTTGGGAGAACTAATAGGCGTAGCAAGACGAAACTTAGACCATTATTCCTCATTTTTCTCATATAGCATATAACCACTGATTTGGGTCTCTGAATGCATTACAAGTCATATAGATCATTTTGGCGGGAAAAAAAATCGAAATTTTTTTCTCCCCATGTTAACCCTATGGCCATGTTAAGTCTATGGGGCGAGTTAGGCCTAACTTCAGTTTCGCGAATTGAGCATTTTTTCGGTAAGGGTATAGCCTTGGGAGAACTAATAGGCGTAGGAAGACGAAACTTAGACCATTTTTCCGCATTTTTCTCATATAGCATATAACCACTGATTTGGGTCTCTGAATGCATTACAAGTCATATAGATAGTTTTGGCGGGAAAAAAAAATCGAAAATTTTTCTCCCCATGTTAACCCTATGGCCATGTTAAGTCTATGGGGTGAAGTTAGGCCTAACTTCAGTTTCGCGAATTGAGCATTTTTTCGGCAAGGGTATAGCCTTGGGAGAACTAATAGGCGTAGCAACACATAACTTAGACCATTTTTCCGCATTTTTCTCATATAGCATATAACCACTGATTTGGGTCTCTGAATGCATTACAAGTCATATAGATCATTTTGGCGGGAAAAAAAATCGAAAAAATTTTCCCCATGTTAATCCAATGGGGCTAATGTTATCTCTATGGGAAGTGCCCGGTTCACGAACCGGGCAATTTTTCGGTAAGGGTATAGCCTTGGGAGAACTAATAGGCGTAGCAAGACGAAACTTAGACCATTATTCCTCATTTTTCTCATATAGCATATAACCACTGATTTGGGTCTCTGAATGCATTACAAGTCATATAGATCATTTTGGCGGGAAAAAAAATCGAAATTTTTTCTCCCCATGTTAACCCTATGGCCATGTTAAGTCTATGGGGCGAGTTAGGCCTAACTTCAGTTTCGCGAATTGAGCATTTTTTCGGTAAGGGTATAGCCTTGGGAGAACTAATAGGCGTAGGAAGACGAAACTTAGACCATTTTTCCGCATTTTTCTCATATAGCATATAACCACTGATTTGGGTCTCTGAATGCATTACAAGTCATATAGATAGTTTTGGCGGGAAAAAAAAATCGAAAATTTTTCTCCCCATGTTAACCCTATGGCCATGTTAAGTCTATGGGGTGAAGTTAGGCCTAACTTCAGTTTCGCGAATTGAGCATTTTTTCGGCAAGGGTATAGCCTTGGGAGAACTAATAGGCGTAGCAACACATAACTTAGACCATTTTTCCGCATTTTTCTCATATAGCATATAACCACTGATTTGGGTCTCTGAATGCATTACAAGTCATATAGATCATTTTGGCGGGAAAAAAAATCGAAAAAATTTTCCCCATGTTAATCCAATGGGGCTAATGTTATCTCTATGGGAAGTGCCCGGTTCACGAACCGGGCAATTTTTCGGTAAGGGTATAGCCTTGGGAGAACTAATAGGCGTAGCAAGACGAAACTTAGACCATTATTCCTCATTTTTCTCATATAGCATATAACCACTGATTTGGGTCTCTGAATGCATTACAAGTCATATAGATCATTTTGGCGGGAAAAAAAATCGAAATTTTTTCTCCCCATGTTAACCCTATGGCCATGTTAAGTCTATGGGGCGAGTTAGGCCTAACTTCAGTTTCGCGAATTGAGCATTTTTTCGGTAAGGGTATAGCCTTGGGAGAACTAATAGGCGTAGGAAGACGAAACTTAGACCATTTTTCCGCATTTTTCTCATATAGCATATAACCACTGATTTGGGTCTCTGAATGCATTACAAGTCATATAGATAGTTTTGGCGGGAAAAAAAAATCGAAAATTTTTCTCCCCATGTTAACCCTATGGCCATGTTAAGTCTATGGGGTGAAGTTAGGCCTAACTTCAGTTTCGCGAATTGAGCATTTTTTTCGGCAAGGGTATAGCCTTGGGAGAACTAATAGGCGTAGCAACACATAACTTAGACCATTTTTCCGCATTTTTCTCATATAGCATATAACCACTGATTTGGGTCTCTGAATGCATTACAAGTCATATAGATCATTTTGGCGGGAAAAAAAATCGAAAAAATTTTCCCCATGTTAATCCAATGGGGCTAATGTTATCTCTATGGGAAGTGCCCGGTTCACGAACCGGGCAATTTTTCGGTAAGGGTATAGCCTTGGGAGAACTAATAGGCGTAGCAAGACGAAACTTAGACCATTATTCCTCATTTTTCTCATATAGCATATAACCACTGATTTGGGTCTCTGAATGCATTACAAGTCATATAGATCATTTTGGCGGGAAAAAAAATCGAAATTTTTTTCTCCCCATGTTAACCCTATGGCCATGTTAAGTCTATGGGGCGAGTTAGGCCTAACTTCAGTTTCGCGAATTGAGCATTTTTTCGGTAAGGGTATAGCCTTGGGAGAACTAATAGGCGTAGGAAGACGAAACTTAGACCATTTTTCCGCATTTTTCTCATATAGCATATAACCACTGATTTGGGTCTCTGAATGCATTACAAGTCATATAGATAGTTTTGGCGGGAAAAAAAAATCGAAAATTTTTCTCCCCATGTTAACCCTATGGCCATGTTAAGTCTATGGGGTGAAGTTAGGCCTAACTTCAGTTTCGCGAATTGAGCATTTTTTCGGCAAGGGTATAGCCTTGGGAGAACTAATAGGCGTAGCAACACATAACTTAGACCATTTTTCCGCATTTTTCTCATATAGCATATAACCACTGATTTGGGTCTCTGAATGCATTACAAGTCATATAGATCATTTTGGCGGGAAAAAAAATCGAAAAAATTTTCCCCATGTTAATCCAATGGGGCTAATGTTATCTCTATGGGAAGTGCCCGGTTCACGAACCGGGCAATTTTTCGGTAAGGGTATAGCCTTGGGAGAACTAATAGGCGTAGCAAGACGAAACTTAGACCATTATTCCTCATTTTTCTCATATAGCATATAACCACTGATTTGGGTCTCTGAATGCATTACAAGTCATATAGATAGTTTTGGCGGGAAAAAAAAATCGAAATTTTTTCTCCCCATGTTAACCCTATGGCCATGTTAAGTCTATGGGGCGAGTTAGGCCTAACTTCAGTTTCGCGAATTGAGCATTTTTTCGGTAAGGGTATAGCCTTGGGAGAACTAATAGGCGTAGGAAGACGAAACTTAGACCATTTTTCCGCATTTTTCTCATATAGCATATAACCACTGATTTGGGTCTCTGAATGCATTACAAGTCATATAGATAGTTTTGGCGGGAAAAAAAAATCGAAAATTTTTCTCCCCATGTTAACCCTATGGCCATGTTAAGTCTATGGGGTGAAGTTAGGCCTAACTTCAGTTTCGCGAATTGAGCATTTTTTCGGCAAGGGTATAGCCTTGGGAGAACTAATAGGCGTAGCAACACATAACTTAGACCATTTTTCCGCATTTTTCTCATATAGCATATAACCACTGATTTGGGTCTCTGAATGCATTACAAGTCATATAGATCATTTTGGCGGGAAAAAAAATCGAAAAAATTTTCCCCATGTTAATCCAATGGGGCTAATGTTATCTCTATGGGAAGTGCCCGGTTCACGAACCGGGCAATTTTTCGGTAAGGGTATAGCCTTGGGAGAACTAATAGGCGTAGCAAGACGAAACTTAGACCATTATTCCTCATTTTTCTCATATAGCATATAACCACTGATTTGGGTCTCTGAATGCATTACAAGTCATATAGATCATTTTGGCGGGAAAAAAAATCGAAATTTTTTCTCCCCATGTTAACCCTATGGCCATGTTAAGTCTATGGGGCGAGTTAGGCCTAACTTCAGTTTCGCGAATTGAGCATTTTTTCGGTAAGGGTATAGCCTTGGGAGAACTAATAGGCGTAGGAAGACGAAACTTAGACCATTTTTCCGCATTTTTCTCATATAGCATATAACCACTGATTTGGGTCTCTGAATGCATTACAAGTCATATAGATAGTTTTGGCGGGAAAAAAAAATCGAAAATTTTTCTCCCCATGTTAACCCTATGGCCATGTTAAGTCTATGGGGTGAAGTTAGGCCTAACTTCAGTTTCGCGAATTGAGCATTTTTTCGGCAAGGGTATAGCCTTGGGAGAACTAATAGGCGTAGCAACACATAACTTAGACCATTTTTCCGCATTTTTCTCATATAGCATATAACCACTGATTTGGGTCTCTGAATGCATTACAAGTCATATAGATCATTTTGGCGGGAAAAAAAATCGAAAAAATTTTCCCCATGTTAATCCAATGGGGCTAATGTTATCTCTATGGGAAGTGCCCGGTTCACGAACCGGGCAATTTTTCGGTAAGGGTATAGCCTTGGGAGAACTAATAGGCGTAGCAAGACGAAACTTAGACCATTATTCCTCATTTTTCTCATATAGCATATAACCACTGATTTGGGTCTCTGAATGCATTACAAGTCATATAGATCATTTTGGCGGGAAAAAAAATCGAAATTTTTTCTCCCCATGTTAACCCTATGGCCATGTTAAGTCTATGGGGCGAGTTAGGCCTAACTTCAGTTTCGCGAATTGAGCATTTTTTCGGTAAGGGTATAGCCTTGGGAGAACTAATAGGCGTAGGAAGACGAAACTTAGACCATTTTTCCGCATTTTTCTCATATAGCATATAACCACTGATTTGGGTCTCTGAATGCATTACAAGTCATATAGATAGTTTTGGCGGGAAAAAAAAATCGAAAATTTTTCTCCCCATGTTAACCCTATGGCCATGTTAAGTCTATGGGGTGAAGTTAGGCCTAACTTCAGTTTCGCGAATTGAGCATTTTTTCGGCAAGGGTATAGCCTTGGGAGAACTAATAGGCGTAGCAACACATAACTTAGACCATTTTTCCGCATTTTTCTCATATAGCATATAACCACTGATTTGGGTCTCTGAATGCATTACAAGTCATATAGATCATTTTGGCGGGAAAAAAAATCGAAAAAATTTTCCCCATGTTAATCCAATGGGGCTAATGTTATCTCTATGGGAAGTGCCCGGTTCACGAACCGGGCAATTTTTCGGTAAGGGTATAGCCTTGGGAGAACTAATAGGCGTAGCAAGACGAAACTTAGACCATTATTCCTCATTTTTCTCATATAGCATATAACCACTGATTTGGGTCTCTGAATGCATTACAAGTCATATAGATCATTTTGGCGGGAAAAAAAATCGAAATTTTTTCTCCCCATGTTAACCCTATGGCCATGTTAAGTCTATGGGGCGAGTTAGGCCTAACTTCAGTTTCGCGAATTGAGCATTTTTTCGGTAAGGGTATAGCCTTGGGAGAACTAATAGGCGTAGGAAGACGAAACTTAGACCATTTTTCCGCATTTTTCTCATATAGCATATAACCACTGATTTGGGTCTCTGAATGCATTACAAGTCATATAGATAGTTTTGGCGGGAAAAAAAAATCGAAAATTTTTCTCCCCATGTTAACCCTATGGCCATGTTAAGTCTATGGGGTGAAGTTAGGCCTAACTTCAGTTTCGCGAATTGAGCATTTTTTCGGCAAGGGTATAGCCTTGGGAGAACTAATAGGCGTAGCAACACATAACTTAGACCATTTTTCCGCATTTTTCTCATATAGCATATAACCACTGATTTGGGTCTCTGAATGCATTACAAGTCATATAGATCATTTTGGCGGGAAAAAAAATCGAAAAAATTTTCCCCATGTTAATCCAATGGGGCTAATGTTATCTCTATGGGAAGTGCCCGGTTCACGAACCGGGCAATTTTTCGGTAAGGGTATAGCCTTGGGAGAACTAATAGGCGTAGCAAGACGAAACTTAGACCATTATTCCTCATTTTTCTCATATAGCATATAACCACTGATTTGGGTCTCTGAATGCATTACAAGTCATATAGATCATTTTGGCGGGAAAAAAAATCGAAATTTTTTTCTCCCCATGTTAACCCTATGGCCATGTTAAGTCTATGGGGCGAGTTAGGCCTAACTTCAGTTTCGCGAATTGAGCATTTTTTCGGTAAGGGTATAGCCTTGGGAGAACTAATAGGCGTAGGAAGACGAAACTTAGACCATTTTTCCGCATTTTTCTCATATAGCATATAACCACTGATTTGGGTCTCTGAATGCATTACAAGTCATATAGATAGTTTTGGCGGGAAAAAAAAATCGAAAATTTTTCTCCCCATGTTAACCCTATGGCCATGTTAAGTCTATGGGGTGAAGTTAGGCCTAACTTCAGTTTCGCGAATTGAGCATTTTTTCGGCAAGGGTATAGCCTTGGGAGAACTAATAGGCGTAGCAACACATAACTTAGACCATTTTTCCGCATTTTTCTCATATAGCATATAACCACTGATTTGGGTCTCTGAATGCATTACAAGTCATATAGATCATTTTGGCGGGAAAAAAAATCGAAAAAATTTTCCCCATGTTAATCCAATGGGGCTAATGTTATCTCTATGGGAAGTGCCCGGTTCACGAACCGGGCAATTTTTCGGTAAGGGTATAGCCTTGGGAGAACTAATAGGCGTAGCAAGACGAAACTTAGACCATTATTCCTCATTTTTCTCATATAGCATATAACCACTGATTTGGGTCTCTGAATGCATTACAAGTCATATAGATCATTTTGGCGGGAAAAAAAATCGAAATTTTTTCTCCCCATGTTAACCCTATGGCCATGTTAAGTCTATGGGGCGAGTTAGGCCTAACTTCAGTTTCGCGAATTGAGCATTTTTTCGGTAAGGGTATAGCCTTGGGAGAACTAATAGGCGTAGGAAGACGAAACTTAGACCATTTTTCCGCATTTTTCTCATATAGCATATAACCACTGATTTGGGTCTCTGAATGCATTACAAGTCATATAGATAGTTTTGGCGGGAAAAAAAAATCGAAAATTTTTCTCCCCATGTTAACCCTATGGCCATGTTAAGTCTATGGGGTGAAGTTAGGCCTAACTTCAGTTTCGCGAATTGAGCATTTTTTCGGCAAGGGTATAGCCTTGGGAGAACTAATAGGCGTAGCAACACATAACTTAGACCATTTTTCCGCATTTTTCTCATATAGCATATAACCACTGATTTGGGTCTCTGAATGCATTACAAGTCATATAGATCATTTTGGCGGGAAAAAAAATCGAAAAAATTTTCCCCATGTTAATCCAATGGGGCTAATGTTATCTCTATGGGAAGTGCCCGGTTCACGAACCGGGCAATTTTTCGGTAAGGGTATAGCCTTGGGAGAACTAATAGGCGTAGCAAGACGAAACTTAGACCATTATTCCTCATTTTTCTCATATAGCATATAACCACTGATTTGGGTCTCTGAATGCATTACAAGTCATATAGATCATTTTGGCGGGAAAAAAAATCGAAATTTTTTCTCCCCATGTTAACCCTATGGCCATGTTAAGTCTATGGGGCGAGTTAGGCCTAACTTCAGTTTCGCGAATTGAGCATTTTTTCGGTAAGGGTATAGCCTTGGGAGAACTAATAGGCGTAGGAAGACGAAACTTAGACCATTTTTCCGCATTTTTCTCATATAGCATATAACCACTGATTTGGGTCTCTGAATGCATTACAAGTCATATAGATCATTTTGGCGGGAAAAAAAAATCGAAAATTTTTCTCCCCATGTTA